>LPNX011164262.1:0-75846 GCA_001517045.1 Pseudotsuga menziesii
AAGACTTTAAATTAAGCCGATCATTCAGTTATGAATCTTCTTGGAAGATCAAATTATTTTATGTATATATTTGCATCTATTTTATGAGATGGGGGTTGGAACCTATCTTGTTGTTAAGTGTTTTGAAAGACATATATTTTTTGAGCAAGAAATTGAATGCGAAGAGATTATCAGAGATTCCTGTGCCATTTGTATTACAGTCTGTGCTTCTTTCTTTGTGATTGTTTTTCCCTGTGTTCACTCCATTCTATTTTCTTCGTATTTGGAACCAAGTGTTAAATGATTGGAATTCATATTCATTATTCTCTAGTCATTGTTTCAAATATTTTATAAACCTTTCTGCTAAAGTCAATATTGAATTCATATCTTGATGCTCTGTATTGATGGATTGTGCTCTACTTCTTCTGCTCCAAATGGATTAAATGAATGACTATGACCGAATGGTTACCTTTCCTCTGATGAACTTCTGCGGATATGATTTTTATGTTATTTATTTTATATGTGACTCCATGCCCAATGGTTATGTGTATTGTTTCAACCACCTTTATAATCTTTGAGTGTTGATATATATATTTCTGGCCTTGTAAAATCTGTATTCGAGAGATCCCTCTCTGGAAAGAAAAGCCAGTTTATTTCTAAAAGTTGTTTCTGTTGTTACCTTGGGATTTACCTCTTACAACCTGGGTACATTCTGAGTGCTAATAAACTGGCGCCGTTGTCGGGGAATGAAGGTGCATATCTACCCTGGGAGAACGACAGTGTTTTAAGAAGATTTCTGTGGGCAATCAAAAAAAATTTACAGTGAAAAGGTTGTGTATTTGTCCTGGCAACTCCATTGTAAAACTTCTTTAGAACTCAAGAAGTCATTTTGGCTTTGAGAAGACACACGCGAGGTAACTCTGATACTGAAATATTGAAACGTTTTGAAGACCTAGAAAAGTTATTTAAGAGAAAAAATAAAGAAAAGTTAAGTTTTCCTTTGTTTGGTGCATCATCATCTCTAGATTCTCATATTGATCAAGAATGGGAAGTTAATGTTGGGAAAAATCTGTTGAGAACCAAATCTGAGTCTGACCTTAAGAAGACTGAATTCAATCCTCGTAGGTTAGAGTCTTATTTGTTGGATTCCCTCTGGAGAGATTTGCAACAAACCACTAAAGTTGAAGCATTTACCTCTCAAAATTCTCAAAGCTCTTCAGTTCCTGTGAATCCACCTAGACCAATGGCAGCCAGATTTGCTCCCTTGCGTTTTCCTCCTTTACTACATGACCTTCCTCAGAACTATTCCCAAATAATTTCTTTGTTTGATGGAGAGGGCGACGTAACCGCAAAATAACATGTTGCCAAGTTTGAATATTTCATCGAATTAGAAGAAGTTGATTATCCAGATGTTAAAATGCGTTTGTTTTCCCAGAGTTTGTCAGGTGAGGCAAAGAAATGGTTTAAAGATTTGCCAAATGGGTCCATAGTGAATTTTCAGGATTTCCAAAATGCTTTCTTAGATAGGTGGGATCATAAACAGAATCCTTAGCAACTCCTATCTTAGTATAACAGTCTCAAAAAGGGAGGTTTTGAATCTGTCCATGAGTTTTCTAGCAGGTTCATGAGGGTTTACAATTCCATTCCAGAGGACATGAAACCTTCTGCAGCCGCAGCCAAATTACATTATGCTGGAGCTTTTGATAATGACTTTGCATTTTCATTAAGGGAAAGAAAATCAACAACTCTTGCTGCTATGTTTACAGATGCTCTAGAAGTAGAAGCAAATATGATGGCAAGTGGAAAGATGAAACATAGAGATATTGATAGAAGGAAAAAAGAAGATAAATTTCCTTCTACATCTTCTTCTACTAATGATGTCAAATTTGAAATGATGTTGAAAACCATGGAAAAGTTGATGGATAGATTAACTATGGATAATAGAGGATTCAATACAGAACAAGATGAGCCTCAGATCAGGAATCCTAATTTAAGAAGACTGAATCCTCCAGTTCCTCCCCAAAACAGACAAAGAGACGTAAGAAATCCAAGAAATCAAGAGGAATAGCAGATTCGTCCACCATTCCCAGAAGATTATGTTGTTGATGAAGATGATCCTGCTGAAAATGAGATTTATATTTTTGGGGAACAGGACTCAGAGATATATCTTACTGAGGAAGAGCATAATATGTTCGGACAGGAAGATGGAAGTGAAGAATTTGAAATGGAGACCGAGCAGTATCAAAGGGGTTATTTACATGCTATGGATGATGTGCAAAGGAAAATCAGATTGAGGAACAGGGATGTCCTCATAAATAAAGGAAAGGCAAACCCAAATCAGCCTTCCACTAGTTCTTTGAATGCAGAAAATGGAAAAGAATTGCAAAAAGAATCTCTTGTAAATAAAGAGGTTGAAAATGAGGTACAAAGAGATAAAGCAATAAAGCAGGCGGCTCCGGTTGATGTGGAAAAAAATGGTTCTATTTTCAATTTACAAAATGAACTTTCAAAGCTAAAAATCTCTGTTCCATTCAATGAGTTATTGAGAAACACTGAATACATAAACACTATCACAAAAATGGTCTAAAATCAAGGAGAATGGCAATCTGACATTTTAGAATTAAACGATGATAACCCTGTTATTTCGTTTGGGTCAAAGGTTGAAAATTTAGAAAGTGAAGAAGTTCCCCCTTTCTATTTGAGTTTAAATGTGCATGATAAGGTGGTCCACAATGCTATGCTAGACTCAGGGGCATCACACAACTTAATGCCGAAAGGAGTGGTGGAGAGTTTAGGATTATAAGTAACAAGACCTTATAAAGATTTGTATTCATTTGATTCTAAAAGAGTAAAATGCCTTGGTTTGATTAAAGATATGGTGGTAACCCTAAATAAATTGCCATCTAAAACTATAGTCATGGATGTGGTCGTGGCTGATATTCCACCTAAGTTCGGGGTGTTGTTGTCAAGATCTTGGACTTCCAAGTTGAAAGGTAGTTTACAGATGGATATGTATTATGCTACAATTCCTGTTCGAGATAGGATAAAAAGGTTATATAGTGAAAAGAGAACTCCTTATGTAGTAAGAAGTCAAGACAAACCTGAAATTCATCACATTTATGCTGTTGATACTGATTTGGGGTCCTCCATTTTATTCAATGATGCTGTTCCACATGATGTAGAGGAGGCTTTGCAGAAGAAGTCTGAAGAGAATAAGGAAAAGGAAGTGATAGAATAGGATTCTTTGGAAGCAAAACAAAAAAGAGAAGTCCAGTGGATTATGTACTTTGATGGGTCTGCTACCAAAATAGGTGCTGGAGCCAGTGTGTACATAATTTCGCCTATTCGGTATTTCAAAGCCTTATCATACAAGTTGACATTTGAATGTACAAATAATGTGGCAGAATATGAAGCTTTGTTATTGGGATTGCATGCTTTGAAAGATTTGGGAGCTCAAAAAATAAGAATCTTGGGCGACTCAGAGTTGGTGATAAATCAAGTAAATGAAAGCTATCAAACCATGCATCCTCGGATGAGGGCTTATAGAAATGAAGTGTGGGATATGTTGGGAAACTTCTTTACCGAGCATGCAATTCAAGTAGTTCCCAGACATGAGAATTTGGTAGCTGATTCTTTAGCTATGGCCACTAGAAAATTTGAAACCCCTATTGCTAGTCAAAGGGAATACCAGGTGGAAATTGTGAATAGACCATCTATTCCTAATAAATCTAAATATTGGCAGGTGTTCGAAGATGATATGTAGATTAGAAGATTCCTGGAACTCTCAGGAGAATTTGTGAATACTCCTATTGACACCGAGAATATTCAAGATGATGAAGAACTTGAGGAGGAAGGGAATAGCACTGAAAAATTGAAAGGGACCTTAGGAGGTAAGGATATCATCCAGTTAAAAAACAATTTCATACCAAGAGGACTAATCCCTTTAGAAAATCTTTTTGATCAGAATGATGTAGCTAAAAATCCAAAAGTGAATCCTGTTGATGACGCTATCGAAGACAAGAATATTGGTACAGAAGAAAATCCTAAGATTGTGAATTTGTCCAAGAAATTACCTGAAAAAGAAAAAGAAGAATATGTGAAATTAATGAAAAAATATACAGATGTCTTTGCTTGGAGTTATGAGGATCTCAAAGAGTATGATACCTCTATCATACAACATACTATTCCTATAAAGCCTGGGGAAAGACCTTTTAAACAGAAACTCAGAAGGATAAATCCTAAGTTGTTGTATATTATTGAGAAAGAGATCAAGAAGCTATTTGATGCCAAGATCATTGTAACATTGAGATTTTCAAAATGGGTTGCAAACTTGGTTCCTGTCAGGAAAAAGAATGGAGAGATAAGATTGTGCATAGATTTCCGTAATTTGAATAAAGTTTCCATGAAGGATAACTATCCTCTACCCAAGATGGATCATATACTGCAGCAAGTGGTGGGAGTTGAAAGAATTTCAATGATGGACAGTTTTTCTGGGTATAATCAGATCAAGGTGTTACCTGAAGATCAAGAGAAAACTGCCTTTACTACGCCTTGGGGCACTTTTATGTATGCAAAGATGCCTTTCGGTTCGATGAATGCAGGGGCCACTTTCCAGCGAGCTATGGACATTGATTTTGAAGGGGAAATTGGGAATTTTGTAGTGATCTATATGGATGATTTCATGGTCTACTCAAAGTCTGACAGAGAGCATCTGTGTCATCTGGAGAAAGTGTTCATGAAATGTAGGAAGTTCGGTATATCGTTGAACCCAAAGAAGTCCAATTTTGCATTGGAAGAAGGAAAGTTGTTGGGCCATATAATATCAAAAGATGGAATAAAAATTGATCTTGAAAGGGTGAGTGCAATTTCTAAAGTGGGTGAACCCAGGAGCAAAAAAGAGATACAGTCATTCTTGGGGCAGGTAAATTTCTTGAGAAGGTTTGTGCCAAGTTTTGCTGAGATCTTAATGAATATCACAAATATGTTGAAGAAAGGTCACGAGATAAAATGGAATGCTGAAGCTAGAAAGTCCTTTTGGGAAATCAAAAAAGCAATATTAGAGGCTCCTGTGTTGGTGAGCCCAGATTTTACCAAAGACTTCTCAGTATTTTCATATGCTTCAGAATATACTATAGCTACAGTTCTGTTACAGAAAAATGATGAGAATTTGGAACAGCCCATAGAAATTTTTAGCAAAATGTTAAGGGATGGAGAATTGAAATATGACATTATGGAAAAACAAGCTTATTCCTTAGTCAAAGCACTGAAGGATTTCAGAGTGTATATTCTACACTCACATATAATTACACATGTTCCATCTGCTGCTGTAAAGGAAATCCTGACACAACCAGATCCAGAAGGTAGAAGAGAAAAATGGATTGCTACATTATTGGAATATGATATCGAAATAAAACCCACCAAGTTGATTAAAGGACAAGGATTAGCTAAAATGATGGCTAATTCAAATTGTGAAGCTTTGCAAATTAATTTCTTATCTCATCAAGCTAATCAGTTAGATACAGAAGTGGAAGTAATGGCTGATTTTGTGGCTTCTCCATGGTATTTCGATATTGTATATGTCCTTCGAAATTTGCAAGCACCAGAGGGGTTGAGTAAGTCAAGAGCCCGGTCCATAAAATTAAAAGCTGCTAAATTTTGTATTCTAAATCAATATCTCTATTGGAAAGACCCCGGAGGAGTGTTGTTGAATTGTCTTTTGGAAAATGAAGCTTAGCATACAGTCAAAGAATTTCATAAGGGAGATTATGGGGGACATCACTCTTGGAAAGTGACGGAAAACAAAATTCTAAGAGCAGGCTATTATTGGCCTACATTATTTTCAGATGTGTATAAAGAAACTAGCAAGTGTCATCAATGCTAGATTTTTGACGAAAAGAGAAAGGTACTTCCTCTCCCTTTGAATCCCATAATAGTAGAGCTCCTTTCCAGCAGTGTGGTTTGGATTTTATTGGAGAAATAAATCCCAATTCATCAAAACAACACAAATGGATTTTGACAGCTACACACTATTTTACAAAATGGATTGAAGCTATCCCCACTAGAAGAGCCATGAAGAATGTAATTATGGATTTTCTTGAGGAAAATATATTGGCTACATTCAGGTGCCCCAGAAGAATAGTAACAGATAATGCAGCTGTGTTTAAATCCAAGAAGATGATTGATTTCTGTCACAAGTACCATATAAGCCTCAATCATTCAACTGCCTATTATCCGCAGGGGAAATGGGTTAGCAGAATCTTATAATAAAAGCCTAATAAGGATCATAAAAAAGTTGTTAGAAGATAAAAAAAGGTCCTGGCACACCAAGCTCAAGTATGCTATTTAGGCTGACAGGATTAGTACCAAAAGAGCGATTGGCATGTCTCCGTTCCAACTGGTGTATGGGACTGAAGTTGTTTTTCCAGCATCGTTAGGTGTCCCAGTCATGAGGTATTTCCAAGATCAGCAAGAAGAACCTAATCATATGCAAAGGAGGATAAATCAGATTATTGAGTTGGATGAGCGAAGGAATAAGGCTTATGACAAGGTGTAGTCAAATCAAGAAAAAATGAAAAATACTTTTGACAGAAGAATCAAAGAAGAGAAGTTTCAGATTGATGATTTGGTCCTGAAGTGGGATGCTCCTAATGAAGACAAACACGGAAAATTTGATCATATGTGTGTAGGTCCCTATGTTGTTGCTGGTTACAGAGGACAAAATGCATTTCTGTTGGAATATCTGAACGAGATTCTTCTGGATAGTAATCCTGTCAATGGAAGGTACCTGAAACATTACCTGTCCTAAGGAGGAAGGTAAAATTGTATTATAGCCTGAAATACTTATTTCTCTTTACAAAGTTAACATGAATGGTAAGCCTAATATATTTGAAGCCCCAAGTGAAGGCCATAAGGTACAAGAGGCATGTTTTCCCCTTCTCAAAAAAAAAATAATATATCTACAAAAAAACAAAAGATGAGTTTCTGCAAGTTATTGTGAAAAATCAAATACAGGCACCTGGTATACGAGTTCTTTGATACCAGAAAGGGAGGATATCATCCCTAGATGGAGCTAGTTGTAACACCATTATTTAGCAGAGGAGCAAGAAAACCATGGTGAAGAAGGTAATAGCGCTTTCCAATACTTTGGTTAAAATTTGTATAGTATGAAAGTGTGATGAAAGGTGAAAAACGAGGAGTTATCAAAAGATCCTACGGTGCGAAGCGGAAAGGAGAAGATCAACGGCCTATATTATATCCACTCTTCAAATATGCAAGGAAAATAAGCGTATGCTGGCGGTTAATGTGACATATGGATCAACAGTTGTTGATCCATCCGGATGAGATCCACAGTTTGTATAAGCTCCGCTTTGTGAACCTGCGCGATAGATAAAACCACGAGACTCCGTGGAATCGAGTACATGTTTCTTGATCTAATGGTATAGAAATAAAGGTAGATCACATCGACGGTTGTGGATGACTCCGGAGTGGAAACTTGCACGATGGATATGACCAGGATGCCCAGCAGAATGAGGTATGTGGTGCTTGATCCGAGGGTTGAAAATTAAATGTGAAATAGATAAATGGTCACAAATGGATCCGGAGCAGGAAGATGCGTGGCAGATAAAGGTAAAAGGTGGTTGCGAAATATAAAACGCTGTCCATGTGGCTAATCGTTGTGCAATCCGGAGACGAAATTGGTTTATTGGAAACCACCAAAAGGACGCTCTGGAGTGGGGTCCTATAAAAGGGAAGTTGACTTGTCCCGTGGATATTTTATTGGTGCCGGACGGGTGAAAAATACTTGCAGATTCATCAACCTTTGATTGTCAGTTTCAAATGCACACCGCTACAGTTAACAGGTAAGGCTTAAACGTCCATAATTCATCCGTCTAATTGCCATTTATCAACTGAATTATGGACCAGGGGAAGGAATTGCAAGGGTCTGGGCATATTGTAGATGACAGGGAATATTATTTAGTTGATAAAAACATAGGTGTGTGCGGCCTGTTTCTGTCTATAGGAAGCATGTCAGCCAGTAAAGAAAGGTTATGGCACTATTGCTCACAGGGAAATGATGTCTTGAATGTCTATAAATCCTTTTTGTATTATTTTGCACTCGAACAAACCTTACATTTTCTAGAATTCGTGGAATGGTGTGATGTGAATTATTCCCCTTCTTAGAGAATCATTGTTAGCCACTCTACGTCTCGAATCCTCTGTAAAATCAGTGCCACAGTCATCCACGAAAATCTCAATTTGCCTGACAGTTACCTTGACCAATGTGAACCTGTGAATGAGTTAATCCTTGCTGAATTGTTCAAGAGTTGTGAAACTGAAGTCTGTTGCCAATTCCTATCTAATATTTTGAAAGAAGGTCAATCTTTAGATGGTCTTTCCTTACCTTACCCTGTGCATATTTTTAAAAATGAATTTCAATTAGTGGTATCTCTAGTCTGTCAAATATTGGGTCTTGATGATGATTGCCGTGTGAGTGAAGTCATCCTTGGTTTTTTATTGAAAATAAGTTCCTTAGGTTCTGAATCCCAAGCAAATCAGAGGAGAAAATAGTACTCAGTGACGTTTGAACATAGCAAGATGTTCAACAAGTAAGTTTGAAATTTAAAGAACCGGACTTTCGGAAATTCACTTAACTGAAGATGGATTACTTCCGCTAAGTATTCGTCAAAACTGAATACTGGAACCGACTGGGATTCAGAACCTAAGGAACTTATTTTCTCCTCAAAGCCAAGACCTTCATCTTTAACTCGACATCAATAATAGACCGGGAGTATGGTTGAAGTACTATTTTCTCCTCTGATTTTCCCAAGCAAATTAGTATGTTTGAATTTGCCAATTCAATCATGTCTGAGATATATAAAATGTTGTTCGATGAAGAATTGATCTGTGTGCTAGAAGAGATGAAATGTTTGATGCAGTCCTCACCCGAGGACCGAGTTGGAGACTGGTTCCTAAATAAATATTCCACAGTTTTAAGAATATATGGATTCACTGGACAACCTTATAGGTTACCAGCTTTCCTCACTCCGAGAATTTTTGCATTGGATTTCATGAGGCAGAGGCTGAATTCAGAAGAAGAGCATTTTAGAGCTTTTAAAAAATCCTCAAATGTCAAATTTCCTCTTAAGGTTGGCTCCTTTATTTTCAAGAATAAAGGTGCCTTAGTGTTTATTGAAAAATCATCGGAGAACATGGAATTTCAAAAGGAGCCAAGGATAAATTATGATCCTCACCATGTAATCTCCCTGAGGAAACAGGCCAACAAGAACAAACCATTTGATCATCAGTTTATTGAAGGTTTGGCTGAAACAGCCAATCTGTTACAGTTTATGGAGACTCCCAGGTCTGATGAAGATACACGTATTGTACAAGTTACAGTGTCCCAAATAACAGAGAGCACTAGTATTTTAATTAAAAGAAGTCTTTCTAAGGTGGAGAGCATGGAATTGGATGAAGACGAATCACATAAAAATCCAAGTTGTTTCAAGGGGGTGGAGTTTCAAGTGAAGAAATTTCTGATGATTTCAAGAAAGTTGCCATAGTCCCAACAAAAGTTGTACAAATGAATCAGTTTTCATTTAAAAGTGTAGATGGTTTAGAGTCAAGTCCAACGTTCAAGTCAAAAGAGGAGCTCAAGGCTAGTTATATGGAGAAAAAAAACAGTCTCTGGAAGAGACAAGAAATTTGCTCCCGCGAGTAAGAAATTTAAACAATCCAAAAACATCTTTGATCTCTGCCAGAGATTCCGAAAGAAATACTTTCAAGTTGGCCATGGTGAATGACAAAAAGATGTCAGAGATGGAAATTCGTTTGGATAAAATCAGTGTACCGGATAAGATACAACTTCACAAACAAACGAGTGACATCATCTATTTATACCTGTTACAAGCTATGGTAAGAATCAATAAATTACAAATTTTGGTAGATAAATTAGAGATTCAATTGAAACATGAAAAAATTGAGAATAAGGTAAATGCGATTCAGATTAAGAAACTACAAGTGGATATTGTCAGTTCAGGCAATGAGAGAGATACGAGTTAGGCAGTCAGAAGAATGCTAGAGGAAAAGGACAATGCCCTCCAAGTTTTAAAGAAAAATTTGAAGATCCCTGGCGCTGAGCATGTCCAATCTTCTGAGTTATTGGCTATGCAGGAAGAGAAAGACAAAATCCATCAAGAGATGATGGAACATAAAGGGAAAGCTATTGAATTACAAGAAGAAAAGGACAGGTGGGAAACTGAACAGAGTGAGCTGATATCTCAAATCGCCATGCTAAAAAAGGACTAGAATGATGAAAAGGAAATCATGGAGGAATTGATGAATCAAACTCCTACTGATGAGGACCTGTCACTTGTGAATATTGAGAAGCCATTGAATGATTTTTCTGCAGATGATTTGTTAGTACCTATGTCTCAGGTAAGCTTAAAAGATGAAGAAATAAAAGAGTTCAAGGCAGAAAATGAAAAGATCAAGTCTGAATTGGCCAAAGTAAGTGAGAGTAAAAACAAAATACTGCAAGACGGGAATCAGCTGCAAAAGAAATTCAATGAAAGGAAGAAAATGAAAATATCAAGTCTGAATTGGCCAAAGTAAGTGAGAGTAAAAACAAAATACTGCAAGACAGGAATCAGCTGCAAAAGAAATTCAATGAACTAAAAGAAAGAAATATTGGGAAAGGTCCTCTCCAGGGGGGAAATCATATCATTTGGGACACCTTATCTATGGAGATTACGAAATTTAGGCACTATCTAAACTTTATTGATGATCAGAGTATTTTGATCAATTTGGCCCACCAAAGATTAAAGTTAGTGAATGAACACATGGAGAGAAGACCTCTTTCCACAGCCCAAAATACATTGAATTTTTTAAATTCATTGACATATCAGAAATTACAAGATATGGGAATAAAAGACAGGATATCAATAGTGCTATGGGCTAAGAAGTTCATCCACAAGCATCATTTAATGAAGACTGTCCAAGACAGAACTGATGAAATGGTTTCTCAAGTTAATAACTTCAAGTAGGTTTTCAAAGAGCTATTTGAGGACGGCCTGCCTTCCTTTTGGGATGAGGAGGGACGGTTGTTTTCTCAGGAGCATTATCACAGCTTGTTAGTTCAAAGCCGCATGGACCACTCTAAATTTGATGATTTAGAAAAATTCCTAACAGGAAAAGCTATTGTGGACAAATTGACAGAGGATTTCGAAATTTTTCAAAAGTTCCTGATGGTTAGGAAAGGACTGCCCAAGGTGTCGTATGAAGCTTACATGGAGCTTGAAGTGTTAATTCGAGAGATGATGGAATGTGACACCCTAAGCGCGGAGCAATGGAAAGCGGTGGAAAGGTTCGGGAAGACAAAATACATTGTTCATTCATAAGAACAGCTGTCGCATGCTGAAGAGCTGCTGGGATAGGCCTTGTACCAAGTTGATTTAATTTAATGATCAGTTAGGATTGAAGCTGTAATTTATTCCTAGAAGTTAGGGATTTAGTTACAAGACTTTAAATTAATCCGATCATTCAGTTATGAATCTTCTTGGAAGATCAAATTATTTTATGTATATATTTGCATCTATTTTATGAGATGGGGGTTGGAACCCGTCCTGTTGTTAAGTGTTTTGAAAGACATATATTTTTTGAGCAAGAAATTGAATGCGAAGAGATTATTAGATATTCCTGCGCCATTTGTATTACAGTCTGTGCTTCTTTCTTTGTGATTGTTTTTCCTGTGTTCACTCCATTCTATTTTCTTCGTATTTGGAACCAAGTGTTAAATGATTGGAATTCATATTCATTATGCTCTATTCATTGTTTCAAATATTTTATAAACCTTTCTGCTAAAGTCAATATTGAATTCATATCTTGATTCTCTGTATTGATGGATTGTGCTCTACTTCTTCTGCTCCAAATGGATTAAATGAATGACTATGACCGAATGGTTACCTTTCCTTTGATGAACTTCTGCGCATATGATTTTTATGTTATTTATTTTATATGTGACTCCATGCCCAATGGTTATGTGTATTGTTTCAACCACATTTATAATCTTTGAGTGTTGATATATATTTATGGCCTTGTAAAATCTGTATTCGAGAGATCCCTCTCTGGAAAGAAAAGTCAGTTTCTTTCTAAAAGTGGTTTTTGCTGTTACCTTGGGATTTACCTCTTATAACCTGGGTACATTATGAGTGCTAACATATTGTACATATACATTCCAAAAGAGAAGAGGACTAAATTAGATCCTTCAGGAAAGAAGGGTATATTTGTGGGATACTCTGAAAGCTCGAAGGCTTACAGAATATACTTCCCATGATTCAAGAAGATTGACATTAGCAGGGATGTGACATTTGATGAAGATATAGCTTACAACAAATCTAGAAATAAACCTATTGAAGAATCCGAAGAAGCAGAAGCACCCAGAGTTCATGATACAACCATCAACGAATAAGATCGAGAATTTGAAGAACCACAAAGACCTATAGATCCACCTCTGGAGAAGAATCCTCATAAGAGGAAACCTGCTTGGGTACAAGAACTTATCCAAGGTGAGGAAAGATATGGGGCTCCAGAAGAGAATCACAGAGAAAGAAAGAGGACCAGATCATGCTTCGGGTATGTAGCTTTACTATGTGATTTCATTGATAAAGAACCTTCCAGTTATGAAGAAGCGACATAACGGAAAGAATGGAAGGATGCTATGATCAAAGAATACCAATTGATCATGAAGAATGATGTTTGGGATGTTATCCCAAGACCAAAAGGGAATTCAGTTGTAACTTCCAAATGGATCTACAAGATCAAGCATGTTGCAGACAGTAGCATTGAAAAATATAAGGAAATATTTGTGGCTCGGGGTTTCTCTCAGAAAGAAGGAATAGATTATGAAGAAACCTTTGCACCTATAGCCAGATACACTTCCATCAAATCAGTACTTGCTCTGGCTGCAGTAATGAAATGGAAGATACACCAGATGGATGCCAAGACTGCTTTATTGAATGGTGTAGTGGAAGAGGAAGTGTATGTGGAACAACCACTTGGTTTTGAGACACATGACAGGGAGTCTCATGTGTGCAGATTGAAGAAAGACCTGTATGGTTTGAAACAGGCACCATGGACATGGTATGATAGAATTGACAGCTTTCTATCTAGTTTGTGCTTTACCAAGAGTAAAGTAGATTCCAACTTGTACTACAAGGTTGAAAATGGAAACCTAGTGATACTTCTACTATATGTAGATGATCTATTTGTGACAGGTATGGATGGGTTGATTGCTGATACGAAGAGAAAGCTTGTTGTTGAGTTAAAGATGAAGGTCTTGGCTATGATGCATTATTTTCTAGGTATGGAGGTGTGGCAAAGTGTGGATGGAATCTTCCTTGGACAAGAGAAGCATGCGGTAGAGATCCTGAAGAGGTTCAGGATGATGGACTGCAAGGGTATGTCCACACCTATGGCATCAAACCTAAAGCTATTGACTGATGCTTCATCAGAGTCGGTTGATTCTACTATGTATCATCAGATGATTGGGTCCTTGATGTACCTAACGAACACGAGACCATACATTTTCTTTGCTGTGAACACCTTGAGCCAGTTATTAATAGATCCGAGAAATGTTCACTTGATTGCTACAAAGCATATTCTGAGGTACCTGAGGGGTACAGTTGATTATGGGCTCAAGTACGATGTGAATCAGAAGATTAACCTAGAGGGTTATGTTGATTCAGATTGGGTAGGTAGTGCCATCGATAGGAAGAGCACTCCAGGTTGTTGCTTCAGTATGGGATCAGGTTTGATCTCCTGGTTTAGTAGGAAGCATTCCTGTGTGGTACTGAGTACAGCTGAAGTAGAGTATATCGCAGCTTGTTCAGCTAGTTGTGAGGTAGTATGGTTGTGGAAGCTACTGTCTGATTTATTTGATCTCCAGATGGATGCTACTTGTATACATTATGACAAGTAGAGTTGTGTGAAGTTGTCAGAGAATCCAGTGTTTCATGACAAGTCAAAGCATATAGAGATCAAGTATCAGTATATTAGGGATATGGTGTAGAGGGGAACAATGAAGCTCCAGTATGTTGTGATGGAGGAACAGATAGTTGATGTATTGATTAAGACATTGGCTAGGGTGAATTTCAAGTACTTCAAGGTCAGATGTAAGGGCAGAGCCATTCTGTCATGGTGAGAGGATTGGTTCCTTCCATGTCAGATATGAGTGCTGAGATCCATAGCCATTCTGATGAGCAAGTCAGATGTAAGGGCTGAGCCATTCTATCATGGCTAAAGGATTAAGTTCCCCCCATGTTAGATGTGAGTGCTAGCCATTCTGACGAGTAGGTCAGATGTAAGGGTTGTGCCATTCTGTCATGGCTAAAGGATTAAGTTCCTCCCATGTCAGATGTGAGTGCTAGCCATTCTGACAAGTAGGTCATATGTAAGGGCTATCGCCATTCTGATGAGTAGGTCAAATATAAGGGTTGTGCCATTCTATCATGGCTAAAGGATTAAGTTCCTCCCATGACAAATTTGAGTGCTAGCCATTCTGATGAGTAGGTCAGATGTAAGTGCTATCACCATTCTAACAAGTAGGTCAGATGTAAGGGCTATGCCATTCTGTCATGGCTAAAGGATTAAGTTCCTCCCATGTCAGATGTGAGTGCTGGCCATTCTGATGAGTAGGTCAGATGTAAGAGATACCTCCATTCTGACGAGTAGTTCAGATGTAAGGGCTACCGCCATTCTGACGAGTAGGTCAGATATAAGGGCTACCAAATACCTATGAGGAGGTAGACATACACCCAACATGAAAGAAGGCTGGCTCTGTAGAACTTCCTATGATGAGAAGAATCATGAGATAGCACATATGATGATGGGCCAGAGGAGATCCAAATTGAGCTATGATCTAGATCCATTTACGATGACTCCGAGAGATCCAGATCGAGTGATGATCCAGATCCAGTCCAGTGATGATCCAGATCGAGTAATGATCCAGATCGAGTGATGATGATCTAGATCGAGTGAAGATCTAGATCCAATCCAGTGATGATGATCCAGATCGAGTGATGATGTCCAATGATGATGATCTAGATCGAGTGATGATCCAGATCCAGTGATGATGATCCAGATCCAAAAAAGAAGATCGCATGAAGATAAAGATGAATTGAATATGAAGATGACTTAGAGATGTAGATGACGAGAAGATCCAGAGAAGAAGACCAGTGATGAAAATTGTGTAGAGAGAATACCTTCCTAGTTAAGAGGGAGTTTTGATGTAATTGTAACTTCGAAATGTATTTCACTTGTATTTCTTATCTATTGTAACCCGATGTTTATTTCAGGATGTTATCATGTTATGTCATGCCCTGATGTTTCGATCGGGAGAATCAATAATGTAAACAATTCATGCCAAGTCATTGTGGGTAACCCTCCTATTGTCTAAGGATTAAAGTCCCCGCAATTCCGGGGCACTAAGGTTATTAGACTCTCCTAGTAGAGGTCAGATCTAGTAGGGTTTTAGTCATGTAGGGATTAGTATAAATAAATATCTAGACTTTATATTTAATACACATCAAAAAAACACTCAAGTGTAGCACATAGTTGAGGAAGGAGAAGACATTGAGCTAGACAAGAAGAAGGTTACTACTGTCTGGAGATCATCTTACTGTTTTGTGGTTTTACCTTTTGTGCTGATTCTTTCTCTGAGGAAGTTGTGGGGTTTTCTCCATTTATGGTTTCCCTGAGGAAAAACACTGTGTTCATTGTCTCTTGTTTTTGATTGCTTTACTTGTTGTTCTCTCAGTTAAATATCCTAACATAATGCTAGCTTGAATGTTGAAAAACTAAAAACATTCTAAAATCCCTCAACCCCACATTCCTCGCACTCATTCCTAAAGGAAAAGGCACGAAAGATCCTAAAAAACTCAGACCGATCACTCTGTGTAATGTTATCTATAGTATTATTTCCAAGGTCACAGTCAATAGGATTATACCCCTTTTCCTGCTCCTCATATCCCTAGAATAATCTGGTTTCTTTGAAGGGAGGAAAATATTTGATGGCATCATACTGGTGCATGAAACCATTCATTCCCTAAAAATGGGAAAAATCCCAAATATTTTGCTAAAACTTGACCTATGAAAAGATTATGAAAAAATAAACTAGAAGTTGTTGGCAGGAAACCTTTGGAATTTTTCCTTTTCGGACCAATGGACCTAGTGGGTGATGAATCTACTCTCATCATCTTTTTTCTCAATTCTAGTTAACAGGACTCCCACATAGCCCTTCCTTGTTTCGCGAGGGGTGCGTCAACGAGACCCCTTATCTCCTTTCCTGTTCATAATCATTGCAGAAGGACTAGGATGAATGGTTAAGGACCTGAGAAACAAGGATTAGATCTGAGGGATCGACCTTGGCGAAGAGTTGGAACAACAGATGCATCAACAATTTGTTGACAATACAATGTTGATGGGACCTTCTACTATGAAATAGGATCGTGGCTTAATGACGGGGATTGACACCTTTTTGGAGGCCAGTGGGTTGGAAATGAAAAGGGAGAAATCTTAGGTGTACTTTTTCAACACCCTGAAAGTCACAAGGCGAAACATCCTCAGAATCCTGGAATTCTTGGAAGGTGTGTTACCATCCAAATATCTGGGTGCTCCTTTATCAGATTCCACTATAAAACAAATCTCTTGGAAGGATTTCTTGGATGAAATCAAGAAAAACCTCAGCCAATGGACATTTAGGGATCTTAATCTCCCAAGCAAAATAATTTTGGTCCATTCAGTACTTCAATCCATGCCTCTTTACCTCTTCTATGTCCTAGACGCTCCCAAATCAGTGCAAAAACAAATTCAAAATATCCAAAGAACCTTTATGTGGGGGGGGGGGGGACTGAAGGACATAGGAAGTGGGATCTAGTCGATTGGAAAACTCTATGTAAACCAAAGGAAGTTGGGGGGCTAGGACTCAGGGACCTGGTTAGTATAAACAGAGTCCCGAGGGCTAAAATATGGTGGAAATGGATTTCCCACTCAAAGGAACCATGGGAGAAGTTGTGGCATCATAAATATGCGCCACAATGAATGAAACAACAACTTAACATATTCGAGGAAGACCTCTTAGGTTCAAGAATATGGAAGGATGCCGAAGAAAAAAGAGGTCTCATCCAATGCCATAGTTTTTAGAATGTTAGAGATTAGAAGTTGGCATCGTTCTCTATGTATGCCTGGAAATAAGAACCCTTTCCACCCAACCAAGATGATACCCCTAAATTACTCAGTTATCTTCAGAATAGCCTGTTGGAATGGGTGCAAGGCTTTTGGGACCTCCTATCAATAGATACACATTTCAGGACTTGGAAACCAATAGAGTGGTGGAAAGTGTGTGTCCATAAGGATAACACTGAATACTTCTATGAGTAATTATGCAACATAAGATCCCAAACAAGGACAGTTCAGACAAGATCATATGGGGCTATTCCAATTCACGAAACTTCAACATCAAAGAGACGATAGGATTGTTGAATGAAAATCATATAATGGAGAAGGAGAGGAAGTGGCGGAAATTTTGGGGTGGGAGATGGTGGCCCAAGGTGGAGGCCTTTAGCTCGATACTTCTCAAAAGGTGTATCCTTACATGGGATAATCTCTAGAGCCACGGGATGATAGGGCCATCAAGATATATCCTCTGCGAAGATGATACTGAAACAATCAGTCATCTTTTCAATGAATACCCTATGGCTTCCTTCCTTTGGGATAAAGAAGCAGCAAAATTCAAGTAAGGTTCTAGACACAAGGGACATCCAGACCTAACAATAGCTAATTGGCCTCACCAGGTCTTTAAAAATGATATTTTGAAGAGGGCTTGGGAACTATTTTCTGGTTTTGTTGTTTGGGAGATATGGAACACTTGAAACAGGAAAATATTCAAAGACAAGATTCTCCATATAGAGGAGGTATGGGATCTGATTGAAATTAATATTAAGGAAAATTTAACTCTAAACCGATGGATTCAGAAAGCCAGTGAAGGAGACATAGAAGAACAACAAATTTTATATGACAATGCTATTTACAACGTACCTGGAAACAATGACTACCTACAGGCCTCAAATGCATCTCTTCACAACTCTGATTCCCAGCAATGTCCTGTGCAAGGCTCCTTTAAAATGAATTTTGACGGAGCATCCAAATGTAACCAAGGTCCAATGGGTTTTGGCGGTTTAATCAGGAATTCAGACGGAAAAATTCTTAGCTTTTTTCTCGGAAGGCATAGGCATAAATACCAGCAATATGGCAGAATTGGAAGGACTGGTAAATGAAATAAAATGGGATATACAAAAAGAATGGATTCCTCTGACTGTGAAGGGGGAATCCTTCGTTATTATATCCATCGCATGAATAATACAACAAGGTTTCTCCATAACGAAGGTTTCAAGGAATTGGAAATGGGAATGTCGACTTTCGGAGCTCAAGTGAATATTAGTCAACACCCCAACCTTACAATTTTACCATGTCAGGATGAATAGGAATAAGGCTTGCTATTAGATAAATCTACTCGAGCAAACTCAAGCTAGATCTCCCTAGTCCAAGTGGATCTAGAAGAAATCAAATACACAATACAACCTACTTTCCTAAACCAATAGAGATGCAATTTAAATAGATAGATCACTTACCTGAAGTATGCAAATCCTCTTCTCTTTTGGTTGATCCAAATTCCAGAGCCTTTAGATCGTCAGCTACAAAACCCTGTAGAGCAAGTGGAAACAAACAAACAATACATGCATATCCAAACATGAATTGATCTAACCTAATAGTTAAGGAATAAATCTTTAAACATCATCAACACAATAATGTTTATAGAAAGAGATTTGTATTAATGTAATCAAGGATATACATAGAATTACAAAGAGAAGGAATGTCACAACCAAGCCTTAATGCTACAACCTTCCATCCAACAATCCAAGCCAAGCCTCCCAAAGCAAGATAGTAATCCTCCCAAAGGATGATAGGGATCACCTAGAAATTCCACCGACATAAAAGTACCATAGTCCTTCTTCCCTTCACAATGGAGAAAGGGTTCAATTTATAAGGCTAAAGGGATAAAGTAGGTTGAGGATTAGGAGGAGGGGTCTAAGCGATCTTCCCAATAGGTTAGGAACCGAATTCCACCTCACCTAGATGATAGGGATAAATCCTCCACCTCATACACCTTGGAGAAGGTTCTCGAAGCTTCATTTTTTTCCCTCAAAACACCACTGCCGCACCTAGCAGTAGGAGACAGAGCGTCGACACTGGTGCACCTAGTATCAAGGGAAAGAGTTCCATCGGTGCTTCTAGTGTGAAGGGAAAGAGCGCCAGCCTTCCTAAAGAGGGAAAAAAAGAAGAAAAAACCTCAATATCAATCAAATTTAGCAGAGGGAACATTGGGGATTAAGCAAAGTGTGAACACATGGCTCAATATGACGATATTTGTAACACAAAGCCCCCCAAAGCAGGAAGTTAGAGGAATGAAATAGGTGAATGCTTTGTGAATTGAAGAAAACAAAGGAAAGGATGTTGAATGGAAGTTTTTGCAGTACAACTGAGTCAAATATCATAGGAATCATAATGTGGTTTCCGACAAATACAATGTAGATCCATGGTAGTAGAGACCGATTGAACACAATCATGGATACTAGACACAAACAAGATCCATGATGACATGATAGCACAGCCACGACCAATACAAAGTGGATCCATGTAATAGGACTCAAACAAACTCCATCGCAAACTGGGAAAAATATCAGATTGTTATGTATCTAGTATTACGAGCAACTATTTTAATATTAATGTAGTATTAATTAAAACATAGGATCACACCCTTTTAGTGAAATGGTGTATTTTGACCTATAAAATTTCTTCTCATCATTTTAATTAAATCATCATTCAATATTCAATTTTACTGTGGTTAATTTCATAATCATGTGGGTTTTATAGTTTTAGTTCACTTCAAGTGGTATCAGAGCCTCATTGGTTGATCCATCCTTTGGCCTTAATTCTTTGTTTTAGGGTTTCCCTAAAATATTGGACATTGTCCAAAAGAAAAATAAAAACGTAAAAAAAGATAAAAGAAAAAAAAGTAAAAAAACAAAAGAAAGGAAAAGGAAAGTGAAAAAAAGAAAAGATAAAGTAAAACAAACACATGGTTTTGCTTTCCAGCTTTAACCCGGGTTTTTCTTTGATTTTAATTGTTATAATATATTTATAATAGTTCAGTTTTTTTATTATTATATAAAATAATAAAATAAAGATTTTATTATATAATAATTAATATAATAATTAATTATTATTCGTTAGACCTCACCATTCTTAATAAAACAATATTCCTCCCTACACAAGAAAAATGGAAAAAATGAATGAATTTAAATAAAGAATGGCGAAATTAGAGCTTAACCAAGCCCAAGGTTCTAAAAATATTGAGGGTTTACACTCAAGACTCAACCAAATCGAAGGAGAACTACACAAAAGCAAAATGGAATTATAAGAGACTGTCAAAAAAGAAGTCAACGAAGTAGTATCTTGGAAGATGGAAGTGTAAAAAGAAACATCACAGTATTGTTTGAATCTGGGTTAAGAAAAATCAAGCATCATTTGGAAAACATAATTACTACATTAGTGTGCAATATATCAAAGGAATACCAACCATCCTCAAATTCAAGGCATCATAAGACAATTCCTCCCAAAAGAGGAAATTTACAAGAAGAGTTCGATCATGATCTCTCTCGAAATCATGAGCAATAACTTTCTCCTCCAAAAAGGAATGGATATCAAATGAAACCCAAGTTAGAACTGTCAAAATTCAATGGCGACACAAAACAGAGCGTGGCATGGATCAACAAGGTAGAAGAATTTTTTTCCATACACAATATCACAGCTGACGAGGAAATGATAAAATATGCCTCTATGCAACTAGAATAGCAGGCTTACAACTAGTACATGTGGTGGAAGGTTACAACATAGGAAACTAAGTGCAAGTGGATAACATTAAAAAATGATTTCGTTAAGAGGTTTGAAGACTTAAAATAAAAAGACTTCTTTGCAAACTTACCAGACTGCAGCAAAAAGGTGATGTCGATGAATACACCGACGAATGGGAATCCCTAGTGACAAGTGTGCCAGAACTCACAGAAAGTCAACACCTCCAGAATTATGTCTACGGACTAAAACCCTATATAAGAGATGAACTAGAGATACTAAATGTATCAAACTTGGACAAGGCGAGACACAAGGAAAAAATCATTGAAGAAAAATTAAAAAAGGCGTGGAACAAAAACCATGACAAAGATAGAAGGTCTATTCTAAATACCAAAATCGACACCAAATACCAGCCACGACATCTAAGGATTTACAACAAAAACACCTTGGAATCCCAAAGGATGAAAGAAGGAAAGTATAAGTATTGCAGAGAGAAGTGGGACCCAAGTCATAGATGTTTAAAAAAAGAGACCACCAAGAACTTATATCAATGTGAAGCAGAAGAAGAAGACAAGTTAGATAGCGATGAATCCAACATAGAAGAAACTCATGACATTGAAAGTCCTTTGTCAGATTCAGAAGATGAAGAATCTCACAAAATATCAATTGCAGCCATAACAGGAATACACCAACCATAAACATTAAAATTAAAAGGGAATATAAAAAATAACAACGTTGTAGTCCTATTCAACACAGGAAGCACCCATAATTTCATCGACGTAAGTGTTGTGAAGAGGCTTAACCTTTTCATATATCTAGTACCCAACATGAAAGTAATGGTAGTAGATGGAAAGAAGATCGAAATAGTAGGGAAATGCCACAAAGTTAAGCTGCAAATACAAGACTATAACCTTGAGTAAGAATTTTATGTAGTGCCCTTAGGAGGAGTTGATGCAGTATTATGAATTCAGTGGTTGCAAACTCTAGGTACCTACTCATAAAACCACCAAGAACACTTTATAAAGTTTAAATGGCAAGGAGAAAGATACAAATTATATGGGTTCCAACCCCCTTGCACACAAATTGTGTCATCCCACCAAATGGAGAAGCTAATTCAAAAGGGAGCACCAGCATATGTTGTGCAATGCCAAGAGATGGAATTATTAACTTCAGAATTAGTTAAACCAGATCATCTAGAGATCCAAGGATTAATCCAAAAATACAAAAAATTATTTGAAGACCTCCCCATGGAGTTACCACCAGAAAGGAAGATCAAGCATGTCGTTGAAATCAAGTCAGGATCTAGCCCTGTCAATGTTAAACCTTATAGGTATCCACACCACCATAATATGGAGAATGAAAGATTAATCCATGATTTATTGAAATGTGGAGTGATTACATAAAGTTGAAGTCCAGTAGTACTGGTACGAAAGAAGGATGGATCATTTAGGCTATGCATCGATTACAGAGGACTAAACAAAATAACTATTAAAGAGAAATTCCCCATTCCATTTATCGATGAAATGTTGGATGAACTGCATGGCACAAGGTACTTTTCAAAATTAGACTTAAGGTCATGATATTACCAAATTAGAGTAAGGATAGAATATGTGGTGAAGACAGCTTTCCGAACCCATGAGGGACATTACGAATTTAAGGTAATGCCTTTTGGGCTAACTAATGCCCCAATGACATTTCAAGCAACCATGATTAACCTATTCCAGTCATTCCTAAGGAAGCTTGTATTAGTGTTTTTTGATGACATCCTTATATACATTAAGACATGGAAGGATCATCTCACACACTTAGAACATGTGCTCTCTATTTCAAAAGAAAATAATTTCTACGCTAAGATGTCCAAATGCACGATCGATAACGAAGAAGTGAGCGCTATCTTGGACACGTAATATCTAAAGAAGGAGTCAAGGTTGATCCAAAAAAAATCAAATCCATCATAGAATGGCCCAACCCTACTAACATATCCAAGTTAAGAGGATTCCTCGGGCTAATGGGATACTACAAAATATTCATTAGGAATTAGGCGCACAGAACCACACCCTTATCCAACCTTCCAAAAAAGAATGCATTCCATTGGAATGAAGAAGTAGAAAAATGTTTTGAAGCCTTCAAAGGAATTATGTCCTCCACACCTGTATTAGCTACCCCATAATTCTCTAAACCATTCATGATAGAATGTGACACTTCAAGTTATGGGTTGGGAGTAGTACTAATGCAAGATGAACACCCAATAGCTTTTGAGAGTAGGAAATTAAACAAGAGAGAACAATTGAAGTCTACATATGATAAAGAAATGTTGGAAATTATGTAGGCATTTGTAAAGTGGCAACAATACCTCTTAGGGAGAAAATTCATGATCCGCATAGACCATAATAGTCTTCAATACCTACTTCAACAAAAAATGTTGTCCACAGAACAACATAAGTGGATAGAAAAAATCGTTGCTTTCGACCTGGAAATAATACACAAAAAAAGGGAAGGAAAATGCAGTCACAGATGCACTCTCTAGAAAAGATGAGGATATTACCTCTTACTCCATCTTAGTCACAACTCCAGAATGTCTGAATGAAATACGAAGTGAATACACCAAGGACCTAGAAACAAGCATGATAATTAACAACTCCAACCGTGACCCCAAGTTTGAATGGAAAAACGATATTCTTTGGTATAAGGGGAGGATTTATTTGAACTCAAAATCTAAATTCAAGGTTAAAGCAATAAAGGAATCCCATGATTCACTAGCCGTCGGACATGTAGTATTAGATAAATCTTACTATAATGCAAGAAGGTCATTTTTTTGGAAGGGAATGTAGAAAGATATCTAGTAATATGTGGCAGAATACGACAATTGCCAAAAGAAAAAAAAGTGAAAATGTTTTAACCCCAGGGTTACTAAAACCCATACACATTCCAAACCAGAAATGGGAAGAGATATCAATGGATTTCATAGATGGGTTACCTCCATTAGAAGGAAAGGACAAGATCCTTGTATTGGTCGATCAATTAACTAAATTTGCTCACTTCACGGCAATAAAAAAAAGATACAGAAAAACAAATTGTAGAAGTATTTTGCAAAAATGTCTAGAAATTGCATGGCTTCCCAAAATTCATCGTCAGCAACAGAGATGCAAAATTTAATGGAAAATTTAGGAGGGAATTCTTTAAACAGATGGGTACATCACTCAATATGAACTCATCTTAGCACCGCCAAACAAATGGTCAGACTGAAGTCATAAATAAATGCTTAGAAGCATATATACATTGTTTTGTAACAGATAAACAAAACCATTAGTCTGAATGTTTACACTTAGCAGAATGGTGGTGCAATTCAACATACCACACCTCCCCAAAAATGACCCCTTTCCAAGCGTTATATGGGTATGAACCTCCAAATTGGAAGGAGTTAGTTCTGAATGACACTAATGTTCCAGAAGTAAGGAAACAACTAGAGAAATCCCAAAAACAATTTAATTACTCAAGGATAACTTAATCATGGCACATAGAATCGCATGAGGCAACAAGCAGATCAATGTAGAACCGAAAGAGAATTTGAAAGGATTGATTTGGGGCTCATGAATTTTTTTCTCAGAATTGAATTCCAACAGTATGAAAGTGGTATTTTTAAATCACAGTCTAAGTATACAAATTCAGTTTTAAAAAGATTCAATGTGTCTAATTTCAAGGCATCCCCAACACCAGTAATAATAGGTTTAAAATTAAGCAAGGATGATGAAGGATCAATTGTAGATCGTACATTGTTTAAAAGGCTTGTTGACACCCTTATGTATTTAAGATCAAGGAGACCAAAAATCATGTATGTAGTAATTATGTTCTCAATATTCATGGAGTCACCAAAATACTCTCATTGGTAAGTAGGTAAAATAATTCTGAGGTATGTAAGTGGCACAAAATATCTTGGCATAATGTATTCAATCTTAGAAAAATTTAAACTCATTGGATACACTGATAGTGACAATGGAGGCAGAAAAATTGACAGGAAAAACACATATAGGTACACATTTCATTTTGGTATAGGTGTTGTGTCGTGGATTCGAAGAAACAACCCATAGTAACTCTGTCTTCAACAGAAGAAGAGTATGTTGCAGCCATAGGAACTGCATGTCAAAATGTTTGGATGCGAAGAATGTTAAAAGACCCGTCCCAGAACCAACAAGAACCAACAACCATTTTGTGTGACAACAATTCAACCATTTCATTGTCAAAGAATCATTTGTTTCACAAGAAAACCAAACAAATCGACACAAGGTATCATTTTATAAGAGAATTAGTGAACAACAAAGAAATTTGTTTAGAATTTTGCAGGTCTGAAGATTAGCTTGCGGACATATTTATAAAACCATTGGCAAGGGATAATTTCTATTATCTATGAAGTTATTTATGAATGACAAGTTCTTCTCAATGAACTCTATCATGAACAAAGCTAGTTTCAGCTCTGAAACATTTTTTAATATTTGTTTTAAATTTTGATCTTCTCATAATTAAGGGGGATTGTTGGAAATATTAATTACTCACTAATATGAATAGCACATCAGCCGACTCTGACATATTCTGTACTAGGTCAGTTTCTATCATATAGTTTGACAATATGAAGAGTTCACATCTCTCTTATATAAGCCAATCAAATTTAATTGTTGAAGATAAGTTTCTAGGTAGATAGTTATTGCTGTATTTAATGTTAATTCGATAGCTTCAGAGAGAAGAAATTTTAGTCAGTAGAAGTTTCCTATATGAATAATATTGTAAATATGGTGAAGTAGAAGAGAATGCACAGGTAGAATAGACAGAGAGACATAAAAAAATACAGAGAAGAGAAGTGTAGAGAAGAAGAATAAAAAAACTGTGAAGAGTTTGAAGCTCAAGCTTCTTTGTTTTGTGAAAGTGTTGAGAGTCAAAGCTCCATAAAAAGGTGAAACATCCTTGTAATTTCCAAATTTGTATTTACACCTGTAAGTTCTTTGTTATGTCATCACAAGAAATATAAAACCATGTTTTATGGTTTAATGCAAGTTTTATTTAGCCACATATATTCTCCATATTTACTTGAGTAAATGTTGTTTACATTTACTATTCAGTGAAAGACACAAATAATCCATAATTATTTCACCATGTAAAAGTTCTAGTTTTTATCCATAGAAGGGTTCGACACAAATATTATTTAATATTTGGTTATATAATATTGTGAGTGAGTTTCAATAGTTGTTTCGCAGTTTATCCCAAGTAATTACACAATTTCATCTAGAGGCTTTGGTGAGATGTCCTCTAGTCTTTGAATTTTGGCCACCATTTCTACATTTGTTCTCAATTCTTTAAAGACAATGCTGCTCTTCTGGTTATCAGAATATATCCTTAGTGTCACCTTTACTAAGATGATTTGAGACTTTTTTGCAGGGAGGAACAGGACTAGATTATTATTGAAACATCTCTTAGCTTGTAGTGGAACATATCCATCAACATTTCCATTACTGATAACATTTGTTACGGCTTTCTTGACAAGGCTCTTGGGGCCATTACCACTAAAATTATTATTATTCATAATTCTCCATAGGTCTTCGTTAACTCTATGTATTGCAAACAACACTCACTATGGAATTATATGGATGGTAATTGGTAATTTTCTAACAGTAGAGGGTTCATTCCAGTGGTTAGTCTGTCAAATATTCACACACTCCATCGTCGAGTAGCATAATGACAACACGAACCATCACATGGGTCATCAGTCTAAATTTTTATGTGGACATTCCAGCTATGCCGCCCCTTTTTGTTGTGACGTCATGATACTTATGGTAGAAGTGACCTTGAAATTCCCTTCATGTCTTCTTAAATTTCCTTGGTGTCTGTGGATCTAATAATTGTCAAGTGTCACATCAAAAATCCTGCTAAATAATTGTTCCAACACCTCCTTGGTTTTAGTTTCATACTTTCCTCACCACACTTCTTGCGATAGGAACTTATTTTCTCTTCTCATGTCCTCCCTCATCATATATTCATATTTTTTTTACTTAGTCATATTTGTCAAGATAAGGCTTCAACCGACTCGCATTGATGAGCCCCCTGACTTCCGTTCCATATAATTTTTCCAATTTGATTGCTCCTCCATCAGTGATTTACTTAACCACATATGGTCCTAACCAATGTTTCCTCAGCTTTCGTGGGTGATTAAAAGAATTGTTGTCATACATAAGAACAAGGAATCCAACTGAAAATTTTGTTTTCTTAATGTGTTTTTCATGCCATACCTTCTGCATTTTGGCGAAATCCTATAATGAAGCATTCTTCTTCCAAATGGATTAGTTGAAGCAATCTTTCTTTGAAAACATTAACATCTGTCATTTTCGTGAGTGTCGCTGGTCTCAAAATTAGTACAATATATTCCATAGGCATGATAGCTTCATGTCCATATACTAACTTGAATGGTTGCTAACCTGTTAATGTCTTTCATGTTGTGTGACATTCCCATAGTATTGCGGAAATATTCTGGTCCCATCCATCCCTTCTTGTATTGCAGACTTCGGTTAGCGCACTTTACATAATCTTGTTAAATGCTTCAATCACTCCATTTTCTTGCAGATGATACAGAGTTGTTTTTCTATGTTCTATCTAAAATTCATCAGTTATTTCTTCAATCAATTGATTAACAAAATGCATACCTTTATCGCTAGTCAATATATTTGGGAACCCAAACCTTGTTACGACATTTTCGAATAAAAACTTTGTTGTTGTCACAGCAGTACAATCCTTGACTAGCACAACTTCTTCCCATCTAGTTAGGTAATTAGTCACGATGATAATATACCTAGCTCATGTGCACTTCCCTGTTGGACTAATAGGTCCCACAAAGTCAACATTGTATTTATCAAATGGTTGTAATGTGAGTTGTGGTACTAGTGCCATTTCATCTCTTTTGGATGGATTTTCTGTTCTTTGGAAGAAATCATGACTATGACAATAATCCTGAGCGTCTACATGCATGGTAGGACACCATAACCCTGCTTGCAATATCTTGTGCATGATCACCTTTCCTACATATTTTCCTCCTACGATACCAGCATTTTCTTCACTTAAAATCATAAGTCTCTCATGTTCCAAAACACAAGGCCGAAGTATCTCATCAGGGCCCAGTTTATAAAAGTGTCCAACAATCAATTGGAAATATGCAACTCATGTTACTAATTTTTTCTTATGTGTTGTTGTAAATTTGGTAGGACAAAAACCCGTAGTTAGGAACTATATGATATATTTGTATTGATCATCAAAAGCAGTTATCACAAACAATTATGCATCAAGAATATTATCTTTGAAGCTAGTAGGTTCTTCTCCACTCTCAATTCTTGATAGGTGGTCTAGTCCCAAGTTCAATCGGTCTGGTTTGACAATTATCTCGATGTCAAATTCTTGGAAGAGGAGAAGCCACCGACATATCTTCCCCCCCAACACTGTCTTATTGACCAAATATTTCAGTGTTGAATAGTTAGTGTACATTTTGAAATGTCCCCCGAGCAAGTAATGTCTGAATTTTTGCAATGCATAAACCATTGCAAGTCCTTCCCTCTTTGTTGTAGTGTAATTCTTCTGATGTAGTTGATAGTTTTTTGCTATCAGAAGAAATGGGGTGATCAATCTCTCCTTATATTGGTTGTGTTAGTACTACTCCAAGCGCAATAGAGGATGCATCAACCTAAACATGAAATTATTTTTTCCAGCCTAGAAATAAAACTATGGGTGCAACATCCATATTTCTTTTCAACTTATCCAAAATCTTTTGGAAATCATTCGTCCACTAAAACTTTGTGTCTTTTTTCAACAATCTCTCCATCGGGGCAGTCCATTGTGCATTTCCTTCATTAAAATCTATGTAGTATCCCGTATGTCCTAGTGTTTTACTTAACTATTTAACTGTGGTAGGTGGTGGTAAGTCAAGGATGATGGCAATTTTAACTGGATCAACCAAAATTTTGTCATGACAGACCACATGGCCGAATAGATCCCCAAAAGGTGCACAAAAAATACACTTTCTCAGATTGAGGGCAATTTGGTAATGGAGACAGTGTTCCAACATCATTCTAAGGCTTTCTATGTGATCTATTATAAGACCAAATATTTCCCAATCATCAAAGTAGACATAAAGCAATTTGTGTATAAAATATTTGTTGGCAAGGGGTTGGATTAAGCTTAGAAGACACTGCACAAGATGAAGATAGAGGAATAGGCAGAAGATAGACTACTTTTGACTATTTTGTGTCACTTTTTGTACTTGTTGGCCATTTTTTGTGGATATTGGTCATTAGTCAGTTAAATTAGTTAGAAGTTAGTTAGTAATGGACCATGAATGTAAAGGCCCAAGCCTATATATAGACAAATTGTGAATGAGATAGATATCAATCAATGTATGCATGGGCATATCGAGAGAGAGAATTAGAGAGAACAAGTTGTTGTTCGTCTGGAGATAAATTGTTATTTGTTTTTTATCTATGGTTGAGTGCACAGAAGTAATATGATAAGACAGATGTTGATATGAATCGTTGTTATCTTCTTTTGTGTGTTTCCATCTTTCTGCTCCTGTAAATATGATGATGAATGCTAAGTGAATCTGAAATGTGGATCTATGAAGCGATGTTTTATTGTTTATGAATGTTGTCATATTTTTCGATATGTTTTGCGCTAGAAGATCTGTTATAGTTATGAACGAATGGTGTGCAATGATCTATTATGGTCATTAAGTTGATGAATCATTGATGCCATAATCCTCTTCTATACTGCAGAAGCTTGGTTCCATCAGCCCTCCCTTGAACATCTCGGGTGAGACTTCATCCACTCCGTGGGTGTTGTTGGATGGGGTAAAACCCGACTGGGCCGATGCTCAGGGAGATCACAACAAGCTAGGTAGCAAGAGTGCAAAAACCCCTCTCGTTTGTATTTTGTTGTTTATTTTTGCACCAACAAATGGTTCTATTGTCGGGTCCTTGACATGAATGAGAGGATGGTATGTAGAATCCAGACACATCAGAAGATCAAGAGTAGATGTGGCATCTAGCACGACCAGAAATCCAATATTGGTTTGACCAGAAGCTAGGAGAATTTGCTGACGCAGAAAATCAGAACCTTGGATTGACGATAGAAAAGTGGTTGGTGAATTACATACATGATGGTCCTCATGAGTATTTATTCTGTTAGTTTCCCATTATATTGTACGAGTGGTTGGCACAATTTACATATAAGAAGACAAATTTCCAAGGAGGAGAACCAACATCCTGGACCCATGACTTGATTGAGGAACTGTAAGAAACTGACAATAGAGCGTCGTGCGCGGTTGAGGTCTAGATGGATAGTATCCTAGAAGGATATATTACTGAATTTGTGGTTGAGACTACTAATTTTTATAGTGAGGCAGAAAGGGAATTTTTCAAGGGACCTGGAGGTAGGTTCTTATTATCTCTGCAGTTGTCAATTAAAATGCTTGTCTACGAGAAGGGGATACTGAAGATGCACCTAGAGTAGTAGAACACTGGTGTGCATAGGCAATGGATACCGTGACTAAATGGGGAGATGAATGGGAAGGTAAGGGGTAGATGGGTGCAAGTTTAGATGAGACTATGAGGGAAGATGAGAAAGAAAGTGGTTGTACAAGGGGAGGAGCAAGGCTTTGACAAGAGAAGAGGCAGAGGATAGGGGAAGGTCCTACTGCGATTGAAACAAAAAAACCACAAAGGACAACTACACAGGATGAAGAGGACGACCACACCCAAACTATGCCCAGGATAGTGGTAAGATTAAACCATGGCAACGTGTCCATGCCTCCATGCACCAATTCAAACTCAAGGAGAAACACAAATTCTACATCTGCTTGCCTGATATGTCAACAACATTCTAGTAGTAGATCAACGTCTATCGGAAGAAGGCCGAGGATGGAAGGAGATGACGCTAAGTTACCTTTGTTCTATGGGAACGTGAAGGATGATCAGGAGCAGTACCGGTTCCTCTGTGAAGTAGTGTGGACTGTTAGGAAAACTGCGGATGATGATATCAAGAAAGGCCAACTGGCAACCACTCTGAGAGTTCACACACTAGATTGGTACATGAAATTCATACAGGTTCCTACGGGGACCCCTGAAAAAACATTGGATGACGTTCGATAGGGACTGATCGAAGAGTTTCGAAAGCCCAAGTCAGAGGCATAGTAAATCACTGTGTTGAAAGAGATCAAGCCATTGCCAAATGAGACGATGTGGGATTTTGACCAGAGATTCAAGATGTTGATGGAGTGGGTCATATTTGATATGAGTGATGTTCAGCATAAAGAGTGGTTCATCACAACCTTGATACCTCATATCCGGCACCCACTAATGCAATAGAATATCGTGACACAGAGTGAGGCTCTGGAGATTGTAATGAAGTTGGAAGCTTCATTGGTTGGAGAGAGTGCAGTTGGAATGAATAAAATCCAGGTGTAGCTGGAAAATCAAACAATTTAGTTACAAGACATCAAGAAGGAGAAAGAATATTGTGATGATATTTGGTGCACTTGGTGTCATGCAGACGAACATACCAAAGATAACTACCCTAGTTTCCAAAATTATCTAGTTTCAGGAGTACTAAACCCATTAAGTTGTGGCAGTGTACCATGGTGTTTCATATGTCAAGTCTATGGCCATAGACATGATGAGTGTAGCTACATGCAAAAGATAGTATCAAATCCAACCAACCTATATTGTTCCTTTTGTAAATTAGTGGGGAATGAAGATAGGGATTGTGATGCATATGATATACTTCAATATAGGACATGTGATCCATATCTTGTGAAGGGAGAAGATCATCATGAAGTGCAACAAACATAGGTGGTACATCCTCTTGTGGTGAGCTATCAACCACAACAATAGTATACACCACCGTCGTCGATCCAATTCATACCGTTGCAACCGCAGCCATAGTTTGCACCGTAGCCACAGTTTACACCATAGCCGTAGTATAACCAAATGGAAATGCCATAGCTACAACCACAATATGTTCAAGCTATTCAGTATGTTCAATAGCAGCTGAGTCCCCCACTACAATAGATGGCTTAGACAAAATATCAGTAGCAAGGAAAATTTCATGGAGGATTCTGAGGAAGAGGAGGAGGACGAGGTCGCGGATCAGTCCAGTGTTATAATTGTGGGGTATTTGGGCACTACCAAAGGGATTTCCTAGACTTGTAGTGCTCATGTACATATTGTATGGTGATTGACCATACTGTTGATAACTTCCCACAGCTAATCGCACGATGGCAAGTTGGGAATGTTCCTCAGTTGCAGAGCCCAAACAAGGTCCATACTCAAAATCACTTGAAAAACCAGAATTGGTTGCAAACCCAAAATCAAGTTCCAATCCAAAATCAGGTTGTGAACCAACCTATGAACCCCCCATTGAACCAAAATCTGTCATTGACTCAGAATCCCCCAATGAACTAGAATCAAGGGCTGACGGTTGCAACGATCTCAATAGAGCCCAGGACATAGGTTGTTGAAGTTTCCATGGTCACTCGCATAGGCGCTGAAAGAGGAGGGGATGGACCCCACCCATAGATTTGACTAGCTATGTAGAATAAAGCACCATTCGACATCGCAACTAAAAAGGAAACATTTTTTGGAGCACGGTATGCGATCAGAAGAAATCTTGGTAAGACACATGTCTATGAAATGCCTCCCCCTTTTGATTCCACACTAAAGGTAGGACCATCGTTGTAGCACAGTACCTTACAACACTTCTTTGAGAGTTGCTTGTCTCTAGAAAGAGACCCAGATGCTTTGGCTGAGATTGAAAATTTGTTGCGTTGCCCGGTTAAAGAGTCCACAGTGAATTCTTTACATAAGAAAAAGACAGGCAAGGAGATATGTATGAATATTCATATTGGAGACTATGAAGTTGAATCAGTCATTCTGGATCTAGGTTCTAATGTAAATATCCTAACAAAGTAGACATGGGAAAATATGGGGCAGACAAAATTGGGATGGTCCCCTGTGCAGCTGCGATTGGCCAATCAGGCGAAGGTGCAGCGGTGATTAGCCAATCAGGAGAAGATGCAACCAATTGGATTGGTATCTAACGTGGTCATAGATTTTGAAGGTATGAGGACTCGTGTTGATTTCAACATAATTGAATCTGTTAATGGGGAAGGCTCCTACCCCACCTTGATAGGAGTTGGATGGGCCAATGATAGCGTGGCAGTCATTAGCTTCAAAAAGCAGATGAGGAATTTTGATAACCAAGATATTACAGTCATCACACCTATGGATCTTGATGAAGGAAGGAAATATATTGAACGAGTAAAAGATGAATTTGTCAAGGGGTGGGATCATTCCTACAATATATATGAATATTATATTCACCCCATAGCTGATGGAGAACTCAGTTGGTGCAGTACTAGTTCTGGGTCTTCTAATTCTGAGGATTCGCTGGAAAATTGGCAAAATCGCATGCATTAGGTGTCCATTAGGAAGTGTGGATTAATCACGCAGTCATTGGGCCATGTTGCGATTGATATTTTAGAACTATCGGTTTATGAAGGGATACCTGAAATTTCTATGTTCTTAATGGAATTTGAAGAAAAGGTCTTGGAACCATAGTGATTGTTGGCACTAGAAGAAGCATTGAAGGATACTCCAGCATGCTAGTGGGAAAATCACAAAAATACAATTACTGGATGGGCCCAATGCCGATGCTTGATGACAGTTTTCTTCAACAATGTAGAGGCATACCACGCTAGGAAGTATGATGGACGAAATGACCGTAGAGACCATTTGATAGAATACCAAACATTGTGGGCATCGTGACCAAAGGATGAATGGGTCCATGCCTTTATTCCCACCCTAGATGAAATGCCAAGATCATGGTATGTATCAACGGAGCTGCGAAGGGAGATCACCACTTAGGAGGATCTGATGGTTTGCTTCGTCCAGACATTTTGTTTTGTAGACACTAACCCTGATGTTAACAATGCACTTCATATTATTTGGGACATGGTTCTAAAGGTTGTACCAGTCGCATACCCTATGGATCTACATGCACAATGCCACATGTAGTCGATAATGGAATGCTATAACATGTCTGGCCAACCTGAAGATGATGATGAGCTACAGAATATTAATATCCTAGAGACAGAAGGAATTAGGGATGTTTCAGCACCATATGTACCAACTAATCCCATGAGTCAGTCATTGAAGATCAGAATGGTTAACATTGGGACAAAAGAAAACTCAATGTTTGCAAATGTTAGGGACTATTGGGATGGGGAGACCATGGAAAAAATGAAATACCAACTACATTAATTTCAATATATCTTTCCAACAAAGTTCTCAAAGATGAAGGGGATATTATGTGATCTAGGAGAGATGAATATTCTGTTAAGACTAGATGCGAAACTAGTATGATAGAGGCCATATCGCCTAAATCTGTGATACAAAGAAATAGTCAAGGCTGAACTTGACCAGATGTTGGATGCTTGAATCCTTGAGCCTATAGAAGAATCACAATGGATTAGTCCCACGGTGGTCCAAGACAAGAAATTGGGTGAAGTTCAAATCTGTGTCGATTTGGGAAAATTGAATTATGTCTGCATGCATGATCCCCTTCCGACCATGTTCACTGATGAAGTACTTGAAGCAATAGGTGGTCAAGAAATGTACTCTTTAATAGATGAATTCTCTAGTTATCACTCGATCATAATCACAAAGGAATATTGACATAAAACCACATTTTTCACTAAGTGGGGTTGCTTCCAATAAATCGTGATGCCATTTGGGCTGAACAATGCACCTACAATTTTTTCCATAGTTGTTGTCTCAAAATTTAAGGATTTCATTCAAAAGTTCCTAAAGTTCTATATCGATGATTGGACCATGTATGGTCTAATCAAGGATCGTTTGGAAAATTTGCGACTGATGCTAGAAAGGTGTCAACAACATTAGATCAGGCCGAACTCCAAGAAGTGCATTTTTTGCACACCATTCAGGATGTTGTTGGCAAATATTGTTTGTAATAAAGGATTATTGGTTGATCCTACAAAGATAGCACTCATTTTGAGATTACCACCACCAACCAATGTGAATATGCTTCGAGGGACACTGGGGCACACCGGGTACTATTGAAAATTCATTAGGGGATATGCTGCAATTACTGCCCCTATGGAGAAACTATTGAAGAAATATGTTGTCTTCATATGGAGTCTAGAATTTCAAGGTAGCTTTTACACGTTGAATTCCAAGATGGATTCGGTGCTGATACTTGTGTTCCCTAACTAGAACAAGGACTTCCATGTTCATGTTGATGCATCTTTGATTGCACTAGGGGTAGTGCTCGTGCAACCGAGAGAAGTAGATATGGATCACCTGATCGCTTTCGCTAGTTGGAAGATGCCATTTGCTAAGAAGAACTACACGACCAAAGAAAAAGAAGTTTTGGCAATGGTCTATGCACTGCAAAAGTTCAAACATTACCTTCTAGGAGGTCACTTTAAGATGTTTACTAACCATTATGTGTTGAAGTATGTGTTCAATAAGCCTGCATTAGGGGAGAATATATGGCGCTGGATACTTCTCTTTTAGGAGTTTGATTTTGAAATAATTTTGAAGTTGGGTAGCTTGAATGCTGACCCTGATCATTTATCCAGGATCGAGACAGGTGAAGAACCAACAAACATTGAGGAGGGACTATCGGATGCACAGTGTTCAAAGTTGATGTCACAGATGATTATTATGACCAAAGCATTCTATTTTTGGTGACAGGAGTTGCACCCACAGAGCTTTCAACAAGTCAAAAGAAGCAGTTAGTAGTCAAGGCCTCGGACTTCTAGTTGATTGCTGGGAAGTTATACAAGCTTGAACCATATGAAATCTTGCAGTGATGTGTCTTACCACATGAACAAGGGTAGATATTAGCAGAAACCCATGCGAGAGTTGCTGGGGGGTAGTATGGAGGGCATGCAATAGAAAATAAGGTGCTTCACACCGGTCTCTGGTGGCTTGCATTACATAATGATGCAATAGAGTATGTGTAGACTTGCGATGTCTTTCAATGCACGGGGAAGCCATCACAGTGAGATGAGATGCCACTAGTTCCACAAGTAACTTTGTAACCTTTTGATAAATGGGTTGTGGATTTTATGGGTCCAATCAACCCACTAGGGAAAATAACTGGTGCATGATACATAATCACAACAATAGACTACTTGAAAAGATGGATCGAGGTTACACCAGTCGTAGATTGTACTGCTATGACAACAACAAGATTTGTTAGATTTTTATCACTCAAACTAGCATTATCTTAGGATCTTTAAATGAGAGAATAACATGCACAACAATAAACACAAGAGACAAGAGACACAAATAATTTTCCTCGGGGAAACCATAAAGGAGAAAACCCCGCAAGTTCCTCAAAGATAGAATGAGAACTAATGGAAAAAGTAAAACTTGAAAACATAAAGATGATCTCCGATGGATGTTTCCTTTTTCTATGATCCTATATTCTTCTCTCTTGCTCATGCACCCCAGTGAGTGAGTGTGTGTGTCATAAATAGAGAGTCTCACTCTCTATTTATATTCTTCCGTTCACTTTACCTTTAACTCTGTTATGTAGGCTTGAGTAATCCTTACTCAGTTATGTAGGATTGAGTAATCACAATTGGGGTACTAATGACCCAACTTACATTAACTCACCTAAGGTAGACTTCTCTAGGAGAGTCTAATAACCCTAGTGCCCCACAACTATGGGGACTTTAACCCTTGATCAATAGGAGGGTTACCCACAATGAATTTACATGACTTGTTTACATTATTGAATCTTCGGATAGGAACATCGAGGCATGACATGATTCAAATACATTAAAGACACTTCCTAGAATACACATTGGGGTACAATACATAATATATACGAGTGAATACATTCCGAAGTTACAAATACATTAACACTCCCTATTAACTAGGAAGGTATTCTCTCGACACAATTTATCAGCACAAGTCTTCTTCTCTGTATCATCTGGGTAATCATTGAGTTCTTGTCATCTTCACTTGGATCTGGATCATCACTGGATCTGGATCATCATCACTAGATATGGATCATCACTCGATCTGGATCATCATCACTGGATTTGTATCCTCACTCAATCTATATCATAATCAATGGATCTGGATCATCATTCAATCTTGATCATCACTGTTGGATCATCACTGGATCTGGATCATCACTGCTGGATCATCACTACTAGATCATCACTGGTCATCATCACGGGTACTATCTCTTGATTCTTCTCATCACAGGAATTTCTACAGAGCCATCCCTTTTTCATGCCGGTTTTAGGCCTAGCCTCTAAGTAGGTCTTCTTCTTATTCAGCACTTATATCTTACCATGGGAGGAACACATCCTATCAACCATGTAAGAAATTCACAACACTTATATCTTACCCTGGGAGGAAGACATCCTATCAACCATGTAAGAAAGGCACATCACTCATATCTTACCATGGGAGGGACACATCCTATCAACCATGTAAGAAAGGCTCAGCATACATCTTACCATGGGAGGAACACATCCTATCAACCATGTAAAAAAGGCACAACACTCATATCTTACCATGGGAGGAACACATCCTATCAACCATGTAAGAAAGGTTCAGCACTTACATCTTACCATGGGAGGAACACATCCTATCAACCATGTAAGAAATTATAAGCACTCATATCTTACCATGGGAGGAACACATCCTATAAACCATGTAAGAAAGGCTGAACACTTACATCTTACCATGGGAGGAACACATTCTATCAACCATGTAAGAAAGGCTCTCAACCGCAGGCTAAGTGTTAGTCCCAAACTGAACCAAATTTCTGGTAACTGATAGGTTCCTCCATTCAGAGAATGGAATTCAATGCTTATATATGATCATGTCGAAACACATCCATCAATCACATTAGAATGGCTCTTAGCTCTAGGCTGAGTATTCCTAGTAACTGACCAGGTGCCTCCATTCAGAGAATGGAATTCAACACTTATATTTGATCATGTGGGAACACATCTCACAGTCACCTCAGAATGGCTCAGCACTCATACCTGACCAAGGAAGGAACCAATCCTCTCACCATGAAATAATGGCTTAGCCCTTACATATGAACATGGAAGGAACCAATCCTCTCACCATGTTAGAATGTCTCATAGACTCATCACTTCCCCTTGGAGGGAACCTCAATCTAGAGAACACAAAGCTTCTCCCTAAAGTACTCAAACTTCACTCTGGCCAATGGATTAGTCAACACATCAGCTATATGTTTGTTCGTCGCAACATGATGGATCTTCACTGCTCCTATCTGCACCATATCCTTGATATATTGATATTTGATCTCGATATGCTTCGACTTGTCATGGAACACTGGGTTGTCTGAAAACTTCACACAACTCTGGTTGTCGCAATATATACAAGTAGCATCTAACTAGAGATCAAAAAAATTAGACAGTAGCTTCCTCAACCATACTAACTCACAACTATCTGAACAAGCTGTGACATACTCTGCTTCAAATCTACTCAGTGCCACACAAGACTATTTCTTGCTAAACCAAGAGATCACACCTGATCCCATACTGAAGCAACACCCTGAAGTGCTCTTCCTATCGATGGCACTACCCAATCCAAATCCATAAAACCCTCCAGGTTAATCTTCTAATTCACCTCATACTTGAGCCCATACTCAATTGTACCCTTCAGGTATCTCACTGCATGATTTCCAACCATTAGGTGAACATGTCTCAATGTGTTCACATCAAAGCAAATATCTAGTCTCGTATTCGTTAGGTACATCAAGGAACCAATCATCTGATGGTACATCGTAGCATCAACTGTCTTTGATGAAGAAACACTCAATAGCTTCAGGTTCAATGCCATAGGTGTGGTCATGGCCTTACATTCCATCATCCTGAATCTCTTTAGGATCTCTATTGCATACTTCCCTTGTCCCAGGGAGATTCCATCCACATTCTGCCACACCTCCATGCCTAGAAAGTAGTGCATCATATCCAAGTCCTTCATCTTGAACTCGGCCGCAAGTCTCCTTCTTGCAACTTTAATGAGTTCCTCTTTTCTATTAGGAACAAGTTATCAACATATACCATGAGCATCACTAGTATTCCACCTTCAACCTTGAAGAAAAGGTTGGAATCCACTTTACTCTCAGTAAGTCCTAAAGCCATCAGGAAGTTGTCCATCCTGTCGTACCATGTCGAACCTCAGGATCTTCTGTAGTCACTCCCTCTAAAGTGGAGCATCGTTCTCCCTCTATCTTTCATACTCTATGCACTGAAAAATTCTATACTGGAGTGACAAGTAGCTTCCTCTACTACTACTATTATTTGTATCCATCTAGAGTCACTAGATACCAAGATCCTCTATCTTGAACCTTTTCAAAACTTCTTCTCACACCCATCTGTGAGCTTGTCATCTTGTTCAAGCTCCTCATGTATGTATTATCCCATGGGTGTCTTCTGAGCTCATCCAAGGTCTTCTTTAATTTGTGCACATGAGTCTTCCTGTCATGTGCCTCAAATCCTACTGGATGCAAATGTCTCTTCGTAGTCTATGCCTTCTTCCCATGAGAATCCTTGTGTTATGAATCCTACCTTGTATCCCATGATGTTGTCATCTACTGCATGCTGGATCTTGTAGATTCATATGGAAGATACTATAGACTTCCCTTCATGTCTCGATGCTACATCCTAGACATCATTCTTCATTTTGGATTATTAGAGTGAATCTTAAACTATCGTCACTTATTCTTCAAAACAAGTCTCATCCTTCTTTTCTTGTAGGCGATTGTACGCGGTTTGTCCTACAAGTCAAATGCACCAGTTGTATGATTATAAAAATTTCATAGTGCATATTCATAATGGTAAATTATTATGCATAAATATATAATCATGCAACTATTTTAGCCAATACAACATTTATCCATATCTCACGGAAACTTTCTAGATGTTTTCCATCTCTACCAAGACAGCATTGTGATTGTGCACTAATCCAATATGTCAGCAAAAAGGTTTCATTGTAGATAAGGAGAAATGGAGAGTTGTATAGAACCATGAGCTACTTACCCATCACATGCATATTAGTAGTATACTGTCATTAATGCAAACATTCTATCATGCATAATACATCAAGTGAATATAAACAAATGCATAAAAAAAACAATATCATGAAATCACAATTGAATACTTATCTTTATTTCTTTTGTGGGTAGAATCCTTCTTGAGCCTTCTGCTTCATCATCTTCTTCATTCATGATGTCATCATTTCTTATCCAAATTCTCAAGATGGATAAGAGGTTCTTCTAGATTTGATTCCTTCGTATTCCTCATCGCTTGAGGGATGTACTTTGGATGGTGAGAGCTTGATCTTTAGTTGCCCCCATATTATTTTCTCTTATTATGATTCGAGCTTCTTCTTGTGTGTGCTCTTCCTAGAGTCTGCTGAAAGTAATCAATTCCTTTTGGCACACATTCCTCGAATGAATGAATCCCGTGATCCTGGGATTCCATTCAAGGTGGTTATCACAACTTCTGCATTCTCCACTTATTCTTCTACCACTTCAAGTTGTTCTTTGATTTGAGAGACCCTTGTAAAGTATGACTGTATGGTCTCTTCATTTTGGATCTTCACATTATTCAACTATTTTCTCAAAGTCATATTATAATTTATGTTCTTTCCTTCAAATATCTTGGTCAAGAAATCAAATATCTCTTTCGGTGTCTTTAGGTAAGACACTTATGGTATTAAGGTGATCCTTGATTGAATCAACAATGATCTTCTTGGCCTTGACCAAGTTCTTCTTGTGTAAGGCTTTTAGCCTCATATCCCTCTGGAACTGGAACCTCTCTACTTGTGTAGGTGTCCAATTCATTTTCCTCAGAGAGATCATATACTTCCATGATTGGAAGTTTTCAACTTCACAAATATTATAATCAAGCTGATGTGATAGAGCACTTTGAAATGAGAACCTCAAATGAAAATAACAAAAGATTAGATCTTGCTGATTTGAGGTATCCGTCCTGGTTTCGGAGCTGGCTGATCTACGGTTTGTCAGAGAAACCCTAATATTAAAAAATTGGAATATTTTAGATATTATTGGATATAAATATAGACCTCTTCAATCTTATCTATCCAATGTACTTCTTTTCTGAAAACAATGGAGGGAAACTCTCGGAATAGGAAGCCCTAGTTTTCCAATTTCTTCTACAGAAATTCTTGATACTGTTTCTGCAGTATATATGCAATTATTGCTCCTCTATGTCTGAAAATTTGCAATCAATTATAATCACTTGTCCTTGTTCCAACACCATAGATTTCATTAGAATTAATTTCACCAATTGGGACTTATGAGCGTTTTCCCAAGGTGACCTATTTTAGGACTGTTCATAATATAAAAGTTGTACATACTTCCATGTGTCACTGTTTAATATTCAAGGTCTGAAACTTCTACCATAGACACTAAAGTCCCTTCCCTTTCTGGAACATATTGATAAATTTAATTTGGACCTTTGTAGCCCGAGATATAGCAATTATTCCCAGGCGTCCTGTTTAGGGATGAATCCTGGAAGAGGCTAGAACCCTAACTTGGAGGAATCATATTTCATAGAATATATCGAATCTAAGGCTGAAAATTAGACACAGTGTACATCCGGATTGTATATGGAACTTTTGAAAGTTTTGGCCCCTAAGACTTCTGCAATCCGGAGATATAGCGAATTTACAAAAACTTATCAGTTTTAGTATTTTAGGGTTTTTCCAACCCAGGGTCAAACTAGGGTTTGACTTTCACGAAGTTACACCCAACCCAAAATATTGACCTAGGTCTCTAAAATTAGATTTTTATGAGGAGATAAATCTTATTCCAGGCTCACTCAAAAACTCTTCTTCTGTAAAAAGCCCTAATTTCCCGCACCAAAAACTAAAAATGCCCAGAATCGAATTCTGCTTCGACAAAAAGATGCACCCTTCAATGGAGAGTCGGCCTAGCATACTTTTGCTGATGGATTATGGAGAGAGAGCCAAAAAGTAAGAATCCTTATCTTTTGCAGCTACACAATTTCTTCTTCTCAGGTTAGCTCTAATACCATGTTATATTTTTATCATTCAAGCTAGCATTATCTTAGAATCTTTAACTGAGAGAATAACATGCACAACAATAAACACAAGAGACAAGAGACACAAATAATTTTCCTCGAGGAAACCATAAAGGATAAAACCCCATAGCTTCCTCAGAGATAGAATGTGCACCAATGGAAAAAGTAAAGCCCGAAAACATAAAGATGATCTCTGATGGCAGTTGTCTCTTTCTCTTATCCCAACTTCTTCTCTCTCACTCATGCGCCCCAGTGAGTGAGTGTGTGTGTCATAAATAGAGAGTCTCGCTCTCTATTTATATTTTTTCATTCACTTAACCTTTAAATTTGTTATGTAGGCTCAAGTAATCCTAACTCAGTTATGTAGGCTAGAGTAACCACAACTAGGGTACTAATGACCCGACTTACATTAACTCACCTAGGGCCGACTTCTTTAGGAGAGTCTAATAACCCTAGTGCCCCACAACTGTGGGGACTTTAACCCTTGATCAATAGGAGGGTTACCCACAATGACTTTACATGACTTGTTTACATTATTGAATCTCCTAATAGGAACATCGAGGCATGGCATAACTCAAATACATTACAAACACTTCCCGGAATAAACATTGGGGTATAATACATAAGATATATGAGTGAATACATTCCAAAGTTACAAATACATGAACAATATTTCTATTTGATAACATTATGACATGTTTTGGATGCCCAAGGATATTTATGAGTAACCAAGGCAGTCATTTTATCAATCGCACAGTAAGAGAGTTGACAGAAGAGCTGTAGATAGAGCATAAGAAAAGTACACACTATCATTTGCAAGAAAATTGGACTGTAGAAGCATTCAACAAGATATTGGAGCATGCACTTACAAAGGTATGTAACACTTACTAAGATGACTAGGATTTAAAGGTTCTAGTGGTGTTGTGGGAATATTGCACCACTTGTAAAATATTGATGGGGAAAACACTATTTAAGTTGGTATATGGTAAAGAGGCAGTCATTCCTATGGAGTACATCGTTCCCAGTTTGCATATTGCAACAGAAACAAGCATGGATGATGAAGATGTGCTAGAAGAGCACACAACACAATTTCTACAGCTTGAAGAAGATTGTTTCATCATAGGGTTCCATCAACGCCTTGAGAAGGATCGACAAAAGGTGTGGGATGATCACCATATAAAAACAAACTATTTCAACAAGGATGTTTGGTGTTGTTATATGAAAACAAGTTCTTAAAGCATGCAGGTAAGTTACAAATGCACTGGTTAGGTCCTTATCTTGTTAATTATATTACCTATGTAGGTGCAGTTCAATTACAATAGTTAGATGGGGCTATACTACCAAATCTAGTGAATGGTAGATGCTTGAAGCCCTATCGGACAGGAGAAGCACCACGCAATGAAAAAAAATATAGAGGTAGGATAGGAAGAAAGAGGAAGGGCATGCCAGAAGGAAGGGGCCGCACAAGAATAGGAGTCATTATCACAGCTAGGAAGATAGACGCATCAACCATAGGGCTGTGATTTAGTCAAATCAGCAATAAATATGCGAATTTAAAAGTAGTTAGTCAGTGGTGCTTGATGAAGCGATGTGCATTTATGCCTGATCTGACTGTTGGAGTGACAGGATCATTGACAGATTCAGGTCGTTAATGACAGATTTGGTCATGATGGCCACGATCAATTTGGTAATGATGAAGGACACATAGACAAAATGCTATATGAGGATTCTCAACATGGGTTGAGAGCATCACCGTGCTAAGAAAATTGTTGAGATTGTAGAACTGAGTTTCAGAGCACGTTGTGGGGATTGTAGAGTGAAGTAGAGGGTGCATGATAGCTAGCTCAGTGCGGTGTATTGGTACGACATGCTGATAAACCCCAACACTATGGAGATCTGGAGTGAGAAGGAGTCCCCAATTCGACCAAATTCCATTATTGAGGAATTCATGAGTATGCTGGTCAGATCATCATCGATTCAATGGGGGAAGTGGAAGGCCCAGAATCCAAGATCCACATTTCCGTAGATGAGGCGGACATGAACCTCCACCAGAGCACAAGGAGAGGGAACTGCGCAGACAGGGCCATCCAGCTCAGGGGTCTTGGCATCTATGCCAAAGGGAGTTTCCATTAGAGATATCCCAGGGTATGTTTCTCCCACATGACCTAGTGCCAAGTCTCGATGCTTGACCAAAAACCAAAAGTACCAGCCAAAAGTGTTGCCGCTACCAAAAGGAATGGTGTGCACCATTGAAATTGTCCCTGCATTAATGAAGATGAAGTATGAGGATCATGATCTATTGTTGTCAAAGGACGTATTGGATGAGCCCTACGAGTCATTTTCTTTGGTTGCTAGAGATCCCATCATGTGTATTCCGCACCCATGGGATGGATAAATCTTGGTTGTTGGGGCTCATCAACATGCTGCATTTTGGACGGTTGAATAAGGAAATTCTGTGCGTCAAATATCTTTTGGCATGTTTTCATGGCGGAATGCTCTGGTTGGACACACCAATCGTAATTACGGTGGACTTTATTTCAGACATCACGGGGTGCGTAAGGATGGGCCAAACCCATCACAATATTTCAAAGGAAGGGATAACAACAAGAGTCTTGCTGCATAATTGAAGGAGCGGTATGATTTGCAGTGTGATGGCCGAGCATATCACATTGACAGCATTAACAATAAGACGGTGTGTATTGGTGCACATATTTTGGCAAGTAAAATTATCAGAAAGAATTGTCTGATTTAGTGCACTTCGGGAGTGATTGCATGTGTGAAGCAATGCACTGAGGGAGTCCAAAAGAAGTAGTCGCTCTTTTTGTTGAATCAGTTTACTGAGGAAACGGTCATTGTCCAAGTTAGGGAGTGGCCTTTCACTTATAGTTGGATGTTGATTTTAATTGCATTAGTGGTGTGGATCGAGCTAGAGGACTACCAAAGAATGACTGTTGAAGCTGTTAAGGTGTGCAAAGGCACATGGTACAAAAATTTGTGGTGGGTAAAGAATCCCAGTCGATAAGCGGATTGTGCGATCCATTTTTAGGTCTACTTGGAGGCGTTACAAGAAGCAATGGTCAAATTTTTTGCGGTTATTAGATGCAGTGATAGTAACATATCAGTGCATTATGCGGTTCATTATTGGGACGCATACTATTTAGATCTAGGCTCGACACAATCCTGACAAGAAATGGCTCCCAATGGCCTATAAGCTGACCGATGAAGAATTGAACACGGTAGTTCAAGAGTGGCCTTCCCAGTGGCACAGACCAGTAAGTGTGGAAGAAGTATCAATGGTCCCACTAGCAGATTCCCTTGAAGATCCTGTGCGTAAGGAGCATAGTCATCATGATTCTGATGAAGAGTCATCAACCAACACCGACCTAGAAGTACAACACATCCTAGAAGAGAGTAAGACCAAATAGAAAATGGAGCAAGATGCATGCAGTAGCTCCAAAGCAATGATGGAGGCACAACTATAGTGATTCATTAAAGCTGTCATCAATTCATCTAATACAATAGCAAAAGTGATGCGACAGTCCACCCACAAAGGTTTTGCTAAGGTACGCACCAAGTTAGTTCCATATATCAGGTTGTGTCATACTGAGGACAAGAAAGTGAAACTATGCAGGATTTCGTGTCGATTAGCACTAAGCCATGGGACAAGAATGTTCAGGTTCCCCCAACTGTAATCGACACTAGAAAATAAGAGGTGAACTCTGCACTGCAGCAGCTGTAGAGCATCGCGGTGGATGTCAACAAGCTGTTGACTCAGACGCTAGTACACATGCAATAGGTCGCCATCTAGGAGTTGGTAGATAGACATAAGGAGCTCAGTGACCATTACTTACAGTCGCATACTGGAGATGAAGCAATCAAGAAGGAACTTGAGGAATTGCAATGATTAAGGGAGAAACTAACAATAGAAAAAGTGCAAGAGATCACCGCATTGAAGACCGTGCAAGAGGAACTGGAGAGGAAGGTTCTTGCATAAATTACTAACCTAAAAAAGAAAACTAACAACCTTGTTATTGAGAAGGAACATCTATTTATGATTTAGGGGCAGGTAGAAGAGGCCATTACATATGCATGTTGGTACATCCACAAAAGCACAACAAAGCTGGATGCAGTCGCCAAGGCCCAGAGACTTGGGGAAGTCATTGCGTAGCTCCAATTGGACAACAGCCTATTGAATGATATGGTTTACTCTAAGACACCATCAGAGAAGGTTGTATAATGGAAGATTACCATTGAAGAGAACACAAATTGATGAAATGGAGAAATATGCAAAGAAGGTCACAGAGGAAACAACATAATTTTGGGGGAGTGTCATTCACGATGAGCAGCTACATAAACTCACCAAGCAGCTGCAGGAAGCAAAGAACTAGTTAGAAACATTGAAGGAGTCATTAAGGATGATGCCACCAATTGTGTCAATCACATGATATGTCGAACTAAAGGAGCTCCAGCAGCAAGTTGCAAAGGAACAAGAGCGATAGCAGAAACGCAATGACTAGCTCGACGAGTTCCAAGAGATCGACGCACAACTGTCGGGAAAAGGAGTCGTTGCACTGCAGGCTCTGAAAGATGGATAGAAAGAGGTTAACAACAATATGGGGGAGCACCCATTGAAACAAGACCTCCTTACATGTCAGGATGTTGCTGAGATTCAGAAATTCAGAGTGCAAGTCACAAAAATTTCTCAGCAATACGAAGACTTTAAGATCAAAATCAACCAGTACCAACTCCACCTGACGTGACTCGAGGACGAACCACAAGACTATTTTGGGGGCCTGTTGGAAATGGTTTGGGGTAATTTGCGTAGCATCGCAGATGTTGCACAAGCTCAAAAGACATCGTGCAAGACGAAGATAGCACGATAGGCGGAAGATAGAGTAATTTTGACTATTTTGTGTCACTTTTTGTACTTGTTGATCATCTTTTGTGGATATTGTTCATTAGTCAGTTAAATTATTTAGAAGTTATTTAGAAGTGGACCAGGAATTTAAAGGATCAAGCCTATATATAGACAAATTGTGAATGAGATAGATATCAATCAATGTATGCATGGGCATATCGAGAGAGAGAATTGAAGAGAACAAGTTGTTGTTTGTATGGAGATAAATTGTTATCTATTTTTGATCTATGGTTGAGTGCATAGAAGTAATATGGTAAGATGGATGTTGATATGAATCATTGTTATCTTCTTTTGTCTTTTTCCATCTTTCTATTCCTGCAAATCTGATGATGAATGCTAAGTGAATCTAAAATGTGGATCTATGAAGCTATGTTTTACTATTTATGAATGTTGTCATATTTTTTATATGTTTTGCACTGGTAGATATTTTACAGTTATGAACGAATGATGTCCAACGATCTATTTTGGTAATTAAGCTGATGAATCATCGATTCCATAATCCTCCTCTATACTGTGGAAACTTGGTTTCGTCAGCATTCCCTTGAACATATCAGGTGAGACTTGATCCGCCATGCGGGTGTTGCTAGATGGGGTAAAACCTATTTGGACCAATTCTTAGGGAGATCGTAGAGAGATGGGTCTCAACATAATAGGAACCCCTATTGACTGGGTTTTGTTGGTGAGTTTTGCACCAACAAACTTTAAATGCAGCAACTACAATTATAGAAAATATTGCAGGCGCATTCTTGAGTCCAAAGGGCATTACTGTGTATTGGTAGCATCCCCACTCCATTGCAAAGGTAGTCTTGTATCGATCCTCTTTTTCAATTCTTATCTGGTGGTAACTCGAGAATCCATATGTAAATGAATAAATTTCTTCTCCTGCAAAATGATCCAATACTTAATTTGTGAATGGAATCAGAAATGGATCATACAAACAGGAATCATTTTATTCATGAGATCAACACAAATTATCACTTCCCCTGGATTTTATTGTCTTGTACTATGATCAGTTGATCCATTATGATTATTAAAATGGTCCTATTACACTAGCCTCTAAAATTCAATCCAGTTCAACTTTAACTTTCTCTTTGTAGTGTGGGTTTAATCTATGTGGTCGTTGTTTGACCAGTTTTGAATCGAGCTTCAAGGGTATCTTCATTTCACCAAGGTCCCCAACTATGCCTTTCATTTCAAAGAACTTGGTAGGGAATAGATCATAAAATTCATGTAATAAGTTAGTGATCTCTCCCACAGTCTCTTCTTCCTAGTAATCTCCAATATTAGAAAACTTTGGGTTTTCAACCAACCCAATATTTACTTTCTTAATCTTGAGTGGTTTTAGAAACTGGTCAGTAGTTATAGCATATCCCTCTACTTTACGTATACCTTCTGACTCAGGTATATCTATCTCAATCGGGTCATCATCATTCGGTTCTCTTGTGAGGCTATAACACTCCATCCAGTTGTGTATAATCATGTTACATTGATGGAAATTTGTGTCTGTGACCAAAATTTCTTCAAACATTTTTTCCTTTATTACCTATAACGCAACATCTACTGTCAATTGTTCACTTGTGAAATCAAATGTTTGGGTGAATCTTATAGCTAATATTTCCCATTCAATAGTTCCGCGTCGTATCTCCTCTAATGTGTACCAAGTTCTATGTATCATTTCCAGAGTGTGGATGAATCGATGAACCCATGCTTGTCGTGGATGTTCTTTCCAAATACTGCGACAATGCTCAATATGTTTCCCTGGATCTGTCAGTCATGTATACTTATTATCAGGGAAATTGATCTCTTCCCCAAATATGATCTCCATTAATCTCCTACATTTTGGCCATTCAAAGATAGATTGTTTGTGTGTACCCCACCATCTAGCGGGTGTAGCTTTTAGCACATAGTACAAACCAAAAAATCATTGTGATTCTGTGACTTTTTCTTCAAATTATACTAAAAAATATGCAAGTTTAGGTAATCCTTCATATGTAGGCAATGTGCTTGCTTCGGCTCCTGCCCGTCGGATAACATGGAGACTTCAAGTGGCCTATTCTGTTGATTTTCTAGGGCCTTGTTTGAGTTGGATTGATATAGTATTCCTTTGAAGACATGATGGTATACAACTGATCTAGATAGTTTTGTTTCCCTTCTCTATGTTTAGGTTTGACATATCTCCATCCTTCAAGCAGATCAATTAGTGCAACCACTCTTATTTCATAATATTCAAAAGAAAATATCATTTTCTTGAAGTTTATAATGGTTTAGTTGTCTATTTCCCAATAAATTCCTAGAAGTGAAAGATATAAGTTTGTTTCATCGACAATGTCAATAACTTTGAAGTCGACATATGTTCTTAAGCCTTTAACTTCCACAGGCACTTGAGTTAGTCTATTGATTAGTAGAACCTTCGACTGGTTCACAAGCCTTAGTTGAATAGGAGACTAGTCCAATCGTGGCTTATTCATGCTCTCCCATGTTTTTCTTTTCAATATATTCACATCCGATCGAAAATCCAATATGATATAATCCATATCATAATCTCCTATATGCGTAGTCATTTGCAGTTCCTGACCTATCTTCAGTCTTTTCTCGATATGATTAAATATTTTTTCAGGTCGTAGGTCTTATGTGGTTTCTTCTATGAGTGATGTCAGTTTTATGACAACATATTTATCATTGATTAGTACTAAACAACTTTTGAAAAATTATTTAAGCTTACTAACCTTTTTTCGTTCATGGCTTTCTAAATAGATGTTCAAATTGTTCGAGCATAGTCTTGACTTGTCCAAATATCGATGGGTGATTAGTATCAACAAATTTTGGTTGCACCTCCAAGAAGACTTCTTTCTCCTATTGGGAATCTAGCGAAGCTTTATTTTGTGTCACAGATCTCACCTGTAGTTGTCCTTGCTGTGTATTTTGGTCAACTCCTGTCACAACACATCCTCTTTTGACTACAACAAATGTGGGGTTATCTTGGTTCAGAAGAAATAATTTTGATATTATGATTGGGATTTTGATTCTAATTCTACATTGGGTTGGGTGTTATAACATTTCTAGCCTACCATTTTGCAATAAGTTATGGACAGTGTTTGACAGTGTGATCAAATTCTTTACAATATGTACAATTTTTTGTAGGACTTTGACAATCTCGGATAAAATGTCCAAGATTCCCACAATTATAACATATGAGTTGGCCTCTTCCTCGACCAAATCCTCCTCCTTTTTGTTGTCCTCGACCACTAAAATTCCCACCCCCCCTTTGCAGATGGTATTGTTGTTGTTAAGGATTTGGTTCTGCTAGTATTGCAATTGAGAGTATTGTTGTTGTTGATATTGCGTAGGATGATACTAAGGATGCGCTCATTCAACTTGCATATTCTCATTATTTTTCATTAAGTATGCATCCATCGTATTTTCTTGCAGTAGCTGAAATGCTCTATGGTATTTTTCATCATGACCTACTTATCTACAAAATTTACAATACAGACTAACAGGTGTGCTTACAATATTTTGTAAGTACAGAAAATCCTCAAACTTGTGGCCACTTTTCTGGCATATTCTACACCAAGTAATAGCTTGGGTGTTTAATGGGTTCGAGCACCTCCTACAACATAGTTCATGAGCATTGGGAAATTGTCTTTAGGGTGTTCATTTGTTCTACATATTTTACATCATATTTTTCCTAAAATTCCTTTCCTCTTTTAATGTCCCAGAGATGCACCGTAATATTGGCCAGTTGTGATTGAATTTGCTTCATTCCCGATCCAGTGTCTCCAACTGACAAGGATTATAATTTCATTGTTATTTCTAGAGCCTCTATCTGCTACACGAGTTTTTGTTGCATCAATGGGGTTCAGATATGTGGTAACAAGGTGACAATAAACAATTTTTTGTGTTGCACATCTGACATTTGGAAACTCACTTTGGCCATTAATGTCTTAAATCTTTGCTCAAAATCCAAAATACATTATATTGGTAGCTTTTTAATCTCTTTGATTTTGGTGATGTAGTGTGATTCAGACTTCAGTTTTTTGAATTCATCTATCAAACCCGGTCGAATCACGTTGAGTGTTTTTCAGAAAAATCCTACTGGTACTATGGAAATTTTTATATGCTAGTCAAGTGCATGACCTCACGGAGTCATGATCATCTGTTCTTTCTTGATATTCTCATCCTGGATCTATCATACAGTCTAGACAGCTTCACAAAGAAACCCCCATTGTTTTGGGTATTCCAACTTGTTTCCATTGAATATTGGTAACTTAATGTCAGCTCCAGCCATTATATTTTTTGTTGGTACAGTCGAAACAAAATTTTGACTAGGTGTACTTCCTTGTTCGTTATTTACAGTGTTATCAGTAACTCGTATTTACAGAATTACTTGGAGATAGGTCTCGCGATCTTACCTCTAGTACTGTAGGTGAACTGTAAGCGCATTCTTATTCTGGAGCTTCATTTGAATCTTCTAACTTTTCCCCTCCTTATGAGTTTGACTGATATTATTATTCTTTGTCACAAGACCCTTCGTCTAAGTATGACGCAAGCTCGTATCCTTCTTCTTCTCCATCTGTGTTGCAACTCCCTCTTTCTAACATAGTTTTTCTTCATTTGTCGAGCCTGAATCTTCTTCCTCTTCTTAAGAAGCATGGATCTATTTCATTTCCACTATATCTTGGGAACATTTCACTCTAGGCTTCTGTTGATACATAGCCACCCTTTTCTATTCATTCTTGCCACAATTGCAGAATGTATTTTTCACATAAAATCATTTTTATCTACGTCTTTAAAGATGGCAGGTATCTGTTGTGTGGTCCTTGAAAAAAAAATTGTTCTACTTCACTATATGAGGTTATTGTGTCAACAATGAACTCAATAATATATCCTTCTAGGATACTATCTATCCAAAAATCTAGAGCCCTTTATACAGGGTTACTTCTTCTAGTTGTTCGGTTAACTCGGGAGTCCACTCCCTTGGTTCTCCACCCTAAAAATGTGTTCCTTTGGTTGCTAACTTATATTACCACTTGTGCAGCATGATGGGAAACTCATAAAATAAAATCTTGTGGATGTCTATGTGCATATATCGACCGAACCACTCTGTTGGGTTCTACCTAGATCTTTCACTTTATTTTTGTGCAAACTCTAACTCTTTGGATTCCACCCAATCTTGGATCTCTGGTTTCGTGGGTTTCCACAACATATCCCTCACCACAAAAATTTAGGGTCCCAACAATGGAAACATTTGTTATATTTTTCCCATCTCTTTGTCCATGGACCCAAGTTTATTCCCTTCTGCTCAACACAACACAGCTTGAGATACAGGCCCAACCAAGCAGAGTTTAGTTGAAAACACTTGCGGCACAAATGTCGTTTCACCCGAGATATCTCTCTTTTATGGGTAACTGCCAGAACTAGGTTTCCGTAGTTGTGTGGGATGGTTTTTTAATACCTTGGATGTATGCCAAGGCTTCCAATGAAGGCCAAGGTATGGATTACTTGTATACACGGTGCTAAAACAACTAAACTGCGATCTGACATTTCTTTATGCAACTCACATAAATAAACAGTAGGCATGCAGCATAATCATATCCATTAATGTAATGTGGTTATCATACATTTATCCAGCTGTGAGAAAATATACAGTCATTCATTCAACACAATAATCACACATATATCTAATATACTTTCAACATTCACTCATATACAAATAATATAACGTGGAAACCCATCTGGGTGAAAACCAAATGGTGCTCTTCATATGGCATGAGGAAATATATGCACCTTTCATCTGCACACTTAGATGTAGACTCTTCTCAATATCGTATTTTCTATATTTGCAGGCTCTTCCTCTCTCTTATGCTCTCTAATCTTCCCTCTTTCTCTTTCTACTCTACTTATCCTAGTGATCCACACACAGCCTAGATCGACTCAACCTCCCTTACTCCTATGCACACTTAGCTGCATAACCTCTACTCCGATGCACTCAAGCGATATACACCAATTAACCAGAACTCCTACTTCAATTCTACCTCAAGTGTCTTACCAAGAGTCTAACCAAGAATCTACAAGCTAGAATATAACCCATATATAGCTCGGGTTCCTTCTTTTATAGCCTTATTACAGACTCGATACAAATCCCATACATACTTCTTACATACTCAATACCGACTCGATATAGACTCATCACAGACTCCTTTTATGTCGCTATCTCAGTTGACTTACTATATCTAGCCAACATGTTGTCTTTCCTATTCTAGCAACACATAACAAGAGGCACTATCGACCTGACGTACAAAGATGCCTTCATGCACGTGGTTTCCATCAGCTCCATCTAAGCTCATACCCATGATCATTAAGGTCTTTCATTTTCTCATCATTATGCCTTACTATCATTTTCCAGTCGTTACGCTATCTGCACGCTTGCTTCTGCCGATATTTTTCTTTCCATCTTGTGTCATCTTCTATCCTTCTGTCGCAACTCACTTATCTTATGCAACTTCCTCTTCCAACGCCTTCTCCTTGTCTTCTTCTTGTCTTTTACTTTCTCTGTCATAGCATCGTTCCTCTTCTACTTTATGCTACTTCCTTAGTCGTAGCTCCTTCCTCTTCTCCTCTATGTTCCCCTCCATACTTAGGCATAATTATGCATGAATTCTTCCCTAATATCCCTAGGCCCAACATGGAGTCAAAAAAATTTCATAGGGACAGGGAAGGCCATAAAAACATGATCTACTAGGTGGGATAAAATCAGCTATAATAGTACAAAAGGTTGGTACATCCATGTTATATTATTATTTATTCCATATACCATGAAATCGAGGTCAATGTGTGCATTTCATCGAGACAATCATCCTTGATTTTGATCATGTGGAAAACACATAAATTTGGTTTTTTCTTGCACAACATAACTTTTTATATGTGAAATTAAAATTTTAAAACTTTATTTAGGTTTGTAATAATTAAACACACACTCTGTAGTTTGAATCATTCAAGTTGGCTTTGTAATGTAGGTTAGCATGCATTTGAGTGAAGCTAGCCAAAATTTCCTTGCTTTACTAAAATGCATACCCACATTTTTTTTCATGGTCAGTTTGAGTGAATCAAATAGGAGAGTGTCATATTTTGACATTCCTCACTTTTATCGATTTTAATAATTTGAATTTCTACCCTGAAATTTTTCCCTTTAGGTTTTTCCTATGGATGCATAATTTTACATTGGCATGGATTTTGTGAAAGAATTTATAAGTGTGAAGAATAGGTATGAAACTAATTTGGAAGAGCTGATTCATGGATAAGTAGGATCAAAAGTGTTTAATTATGACTTAGTCTATATTTCATACCCAGGGTGTAATTGGATTGGCCATAGTGTGCATTTTTGTGGTCCCCGTGAAAAAATGCAAATACTACCACTTGCGACTTGGATTTCACTAAATACAGTAGATCATACAGAACTGAGTACAAAAAGTTTTAGAAAAGGTTTGTACATCCATATTATATTATTATTTAATCTATATACCATGAACTGCAGGTCAATGTGTGCATTTCCTAAAGGAAATCAATCCTGATTTTGCCCATGTGCAAAACACACAAATTTAGTGTTTTCGTACACAACATAAGTTTTTATGTGTGAAATTAACACTTTGAAAATTTATTTAAGTTTTTAATAAGTAGACATACATTGCTCAATTTGATTCATTCAATTTGGCTTTGTATTTTAGGTTGGGCATGCATTTTAGTGAAGCTAGCCAAAATTGTCTAGCTACACTAACACAAAACATGATTTATTTGTTGGATAAATGGAGTGAATTAAATTGTACAATGTCTTTTTTCTCATTCCTCACCTTTATCAATTTTAACATTCCCATTGTCTTCGCAAAAGTTGCCCCTATATATTTCTCTAAGTATGCATAATTTTCCACATAGTTTGTTTTTATAACCTAATTTTTGAAATATAATAAATGTTGAAAGACACATTAACAATGTATTTTGTGTTTCAGTAATAAAACTACAGTTCTTTTAAGAGGGAGAAAAAATAAGCAATCACATTGACTACATCCAAAAATATACATCGTCAAGAAATACTTATAATTTATAGTACAACTATAATAGTATTTACATAGAAATGGTATATACGCAATGGTATTCTATAACTATAGGATGCTAAGTATGTCTCTGCAAGTCCTCCTCTTGAGAAGAAGAAAATTGACTACAATCTCTCTTTCCTTTTCTAGAAGCTTCTGGTTCTTCGGAAGTTGCAGCAGGCACATGTTGTAATTTTTGTTCTAACTCTTTAACCTTATTTGCATAATTTTGTAAACCCGTTTGTAATCTAGATTTATCATCTATGCATTTCTTCAAGATTTACACATTCTTCCTATACTTTTCCTTTTTCTCCTTCTCCTTTTTTTCAAGAACATCCTTCATACACCTCGGCTCAAATCGAACATCTGCTAATTATCTCCTGGCCTTTTGTACCTTCTTCTGTAGTTGTTGAGCCTCAACTCTATATCATTTGGAGTATACTAAACTCCCTAACGTATGGGATTTTGTTGTAAAGTTATAATTTGGGATTTCAGATTTTGTATTTCACTTTCATATCCCAAATGTTGTGTTTTTATGTTATCCAATAGTTTTTTATTGATATCTGTAACTTTTTCCTCCTTCTCCTTTACTTTATTCTTGAATGATTCGTTTATTTATGATGAGCCAAAAATAATACCTCCAACATTCATTAATATAGAATCTTTCTGCAAGGTCTTCTCTCACTGTCATATGGACTTCTCATACTATAGTAATGTCTCCATAGTTTCATTACTCTTAACACGTTTTCTATCATCATATTTTTTGTTTACATGCCTATTTACCCTTGATTGTTGCTATTGTAGTCATATTCTTGTAGTTTATAGACCTCTTCAGCCTCAACTATTTTTTTTCATATTTTGTAATCTCATCTTTATATTTAGTGTATCATTATTTGTAATCTTGTTCAAATTAGACTTTAAATCATCAATAAGTTATTATTTCTTCTTCAACCCATGTTGAATTTGAGCTTCCTAACCAACTACAGTTTCGAATGGTGGTACATTCAAAATGTGAGGCCTGTTTTTAAGATCATTTTAAAGACTCTGTATAGTTGCTTCGTCTTTTTTATTTTCATCCTAAAACATTCCATTAAGTGTGTCAAATTGAATCTTTGCTTCAACTATAATTGTGTCTACTTGAGAAGAGATGCCCTCAATAATTCTGTCCCTGTGGGCAATATATGTTTTGGTTGTTTCTTCATTATCCTCAATTGTTTTCTCTAACCTTGCAACATGACCTATAAAATCAAGAATATGGTTATCCTTCAATATGTAGTATCATAAATTCGTGTACATGAATCATCCTTGATGGTATATAATTCTTCAAAATGCGCCATTTTATCAAGTAGACAAAAAACAAATATACCATCAAAAAATATTTTGGAGAAAATGAATCAGATTTATTGGAGGAAATTAGAACAAGTGACAACGTTTTTAGGGATAACTCTATCAAATTGAGTTTCTAAAGGTGTAAAAAAAGTTCATCTCTTGGTTCCATATCATTATTCTCAAATTCCTACTATTGTTCTATGTTTTCATTTCCATACATTTTAGCCAAAGTTGTTGTAGAAACATCTTCAGGGTCAACTAAACCCATGTCATTTTCGACACCTTCCATATGTTCTCTGAAGGTTTTTTTATGTTAATTTGATGTAGTTCAATAACAACTCCTTTTACAATGTTCTCTAAAGAATTTTAAGGCAATTCTTGTTTATTTTGCTCCATTTTATACCTCCCAATGTATGTTTTTATAGATTTTGACTTATTAACACTAAAACATGTTCACCTAGCTCTACATGGTCTAAACCATATACATACATCATATTAGCACCATATTTCACTTACTTTTGACCTTCACAATTGTATTTCCACAAAAATGGTCTAAAACACCATTATTCCCTCCCATAAATGAAGGGATAGTGAACATTTATTATGGTTTACCTTCACTCTTTCCCAAAAAGGGTACAAAAACCTTAAATAAGAGAAAACGTTAGAAAACCACAGGAAAATACCATGGGTCAGAAAATACCATGGGTCACCACATTGGGTTAAAAAACCCTAGACCATACTATAAATACATTGTGAAGGACTCTCCCAAAACACCTTTTTTCACATTTCCATTTGTGGGTACATTGTGAAACTTTTACTCTTAGGTATTCACACACTCCCTCTCCGCCATTCTCATTGTCATACCACTCCCATGGTATACATTGATACATTCTTTGTAACCATATTGGATCCACTCCCCATTTCACACTTGTCCATGGAGACAATTGGAGAACCAACCCGTGGAGTTGCGGAAACACTTTCGAGGATGGCTACGGTGGCCCACTCTACAGAAAAGTGGTGTGTTTTATTTATTTGCATTAGTTTAGTTTAGCCAATATATGTCAAAAAGTGTTAAAAAATATTTGCTTTATGTCATTAGTTTAGATTGTTATTTTATTTTCCATTGAACTCTTCCTTATGATCACATCGATCTAAGGTTTGTGCTTTTGTACGTAGCTAGGGAGAAATCCCCACTATAGTTTTGGTGACTCCACTCAGTCGATCCATTCATATCTCAGTTTTTTAGGTTTCCATCAGTTTGTCCTTACTATATTCCATCAGCTGTTGTAGATTGGGCCCCCTTGTGGTCGATCCAACCCTTGCTGCGTCACTGTCTTCCCCCCCCTCCTCAACTCTGCTTTTTAATTTTTTCCCAGTTCGGGCAGAGTCGCTCTTATTTAGTCGAAATTTTCTACCTTGTCGCTCCTATTCACCCGATAAGCATGACCTAGGTCATGCCTATAACCCTAATAAGAGTGACTTGGTGTAAAAACCTAGATCACTCATGTCCCGACTTCTGGAGAAAAACCAGTTTCTCTTGTGACTCATTTTTGAGTGACCTAGTCGTGCTTAGCCCTTTGTTTTGTGTGACTTGTTTATTTTTCTTGATCTCTCCTATTTCGGCATACAGTGTGACCCTAGTCACACCTGTGACTCGGTTTTAAGTGGCCCAGTCATGTCTTACTCTCTATTTTGCACGACTTGACTATTTTATGCCTAGATAGCCATTGTCCCTCTGTTTCGTGTGATCCAGATCGCGCTTGTTCCACTGACAAGTGTGATCAATAGTTTTCAGTCTTTTTTTGTGCCTATTTCAGACCCCTGTCTCAGCCTATTTTTCTTTCCAGATCTTATATTTGATAGCCCCTTAGTGTGTTTGAGGTCTCCCCTGCTTATTTTATGAGTTTCCATAGTTGAAACCCCATGCTTGTTTCCTACATTTGATTAAAATTTCCTTTATTACTCATTTGTTTCAAGCATAATTTCATTACTAGAATAATTTTTTTATTTTGCAGCTTTACTGTTCATTACTGTTATTTATTGCATTATAAGTTCATCCCGACAATGAGATTTGAACATCTTCATCATGGAGTGCTGGGTTTGACATACAGTTGCATAGAATTCACACCACTAAGTGAAACACTTGGTTCATGACCCCGAGCAGAGCCTTAAAAATTAACTTAATATCATTCAGATTAGGGTATAAACCCCATCCACTTCACTATGTGAAGTAATTGGGAATAGCCCTAAAAATCATTGTAGGAGTACCATAGCAACCCCGAAGTAGTTGGCCATTGAGAGGATATTTCAAGTGAAAAGGGAAACCACCCCTACCTGATTGACTATTTTCCACCCATGAGGTAAACCAAGAGCCATCGTTTCTAGCAAAGCGGCTATCAATTTTACCTGATTCTTGGAGTGAGGGATAATTCGCCAATACGCAAGTTGTTATACAACATTGGTGGCTAAGTGAATCCCTTGAACCATTAGGAATCCAAACAAATTTGGGGTCAATATTCATTTCCAGTCAATAAAGCACAACAATTCAACACATCATCATAGCTCCACCATGCTACTCCTACAGGATTAGGGGGTACAACCCCCAGTTTGGTTCTTTGAACCATCACCATCAAATCCATCTTCGACATCACTGACCACCTTCAGCTCCACACACGGCCTATGAGTCTGATTTAGATTCCTATCAATCCAAACCCATTTTATTTACTATTCCATCTAGCCCCATGGCTGGTGCACATCTAGATCCTTTCTACAGAGGGATAGTTGGTGGCGGGCCTCTGTCCTTTCCATCCATCACTGTGGGTATCCCTTCTAATGGACCGTTTGGTCCAGTTTCTAGTGAGAACATTGCCACAGCACACACTAGTGTTGATACACTACCCACTAGCGGCATCCCCACACCAAATCCCATGGTCCTACCATTCCATCGTTTATACCTAGTATAAGTGGACCTTTCGGGTCCATTCCAACTATTCCTACTATGGGAAGTCAACCTCATCCACCCTTAGTCACACAAGGGAACTACGTTCCCTCGACCACCGACACCATTGCTAGTCCTTCCCAAGCTAGCCTCGGTTCTAGCCTACCTTTTATGGCTAGTCTCAACCTGCCATATTTGGCAGGGTTAACAAATGACCCTCTTCATCACCACCCACAATGGCCTCCTATTCCCACAAATATTCCCTCAAACATCCCTAAGTTTGATGGCAAGGAGGGCGAGGACCCTCAGAACCAAATCATGTATTTCCACTTATGGTGTTCATTGAACATCATTGTGGATGACTATGTTCGATTAAAGTTGTCCCAATGCACACTTACGGGTTCTGCGGCCAAGTGGTACATCCAGCTACCTTATTCTAATTACCCCGACTTCTCCTCCTCTCTCTAATGTTCCTCCAGTAGTTTCAATTACCCGTTCATTATGGCAAGGGAGTGGAGATCCTTTTATCCTGTCGCCATACCACAACTACAACATCACGAATCATATCCATGAGTGGCAACGTTGACGTAGCTTATGAAATATCTAGTTCAACAATAGGGTCTTCCTTGATTGGTTTCTCAAAACCTTACTACCCCCCATATCTAAGGATGTTGCACCTGAGTGACCCCAAACTAAGGAGGAGGCCATCCTCAAGGCTCAGTAGTTCGATGTGATCTATGCCTAGTCTGGTTACTTATACACCGTCATACCCGATGCTCCCTGAGACGCCATCTCTCGCTGTGATACACCAGGGGAATACCACGTTGTTGATGGAGTTATCGGCTCTATTACCTATCATCCCTAGTTTTATATGGCTTCTCCCATGATGCAACCCCATCTGGGTAACACCCACAGTGTCACCCAACCCAGTTATGCCCTTGATTACTCATGTATGATAGCTCACTCCAGAGATACTCCATCTTATGCTCCCCCCTGTTAGGCCCCTTATTAATCACACATGATGGCTCAGTCTAGAGCCACCCCGTCCTATGCACCAACTCCTCACGTTCATGGAACGACTTGTTTGGTACACTCGTCTTCTATCCAAATGACTGGATTTGCATCCCCTCTAGCTCCTCTAATATATTATGCGCCACCTGTGCAACCCACTCCAACTCCGGTCATGACTCCTCCAGTTTCTACGTGATAGTTTTATGCTCAGCAAAACCTTCCTAACCAACCCTCCCCAAATAACCAACAAGGGAAGGGAAAGAGCAAGAGAGGAAGTGATCGGGGCAACAACCAACCCCAAGGAGGAGGTCAATAGGCCAACCCTCCCAACAACAACAGTGTCAATCCTCCTGCACATAATTACCAACATCCTAATAAACCTGTAAATAACCCACATTTATGAACCAATCATCCGTGTGCTATTTGCAACACCTACGACTACTACACCCATCAGTGTCCTCACATGGCTCGCTTCAAACAATTCCTCCAAAATGACAATCAACATGATCTGAACGTGGCTTCTCTGACTCAACCCAACCCTGCACCACTAGGTCCTCCACCTATGGTTCTCTAAAACCCCCTACCACACTAAGGAATGGCTGCAACCCAACCCTTGGCCCCACCCGTTCCTGCAGCTCCTACTGCGACTCGCTCTACTGAGGTCGATGTCCATCACCTCATGACGTTGTCATCTGAAGTTAACCTCTAGACTCAACACAACCAGTATGGCACCACCGTAGAAATCACTAACCCATAAGCGACATCTACTTCTACCACTTCTGACATGTATCTACACTTACCGAGACCCCCCATAAACGAGGAGTCCAAATTCCCACAGTTCCCTATGTGTTGGGTCGCAAAAAATGCCACTACCATAGATGCCCTTAACTACAGTATAGTTGATGACTTAGCCCAGTCTCATATAGCCATGTCCACTCTGGAAGTGCTTAAATATTTCTCGTCATAGCGTAAATCATTGGTATCCATGCTAGGTGTTGTTGATCCCTCTGATTCTAGGTTGATCACCTTTGACTTGGATCAAGGAGAGTCAAGGATGCCATCTACCATCTCCTTCCAATTTCCTATCTCAATTTGGAATTTGGTGTTACATCGATGCATTATTGATGAGGGGGCATCCACTTGCGTTATTTCGACCTATGTTCGGAAGAAATTTAGGTCCCCTACCCTTAAACCGTCCACCACCGCTCTTTGCGCCTATGATGGTCGCTGTACTCAACCCTAGGGGATTCTCATGAATGTTCCTATTGAGTTAGCTAGCAAAATGGTGTTGATTGACATTGAGGTTGTCAATTCCCAACTTGATTACAACCTCCTCCTAGGACATAGCTACATGTATTACATGCAAGCTGTGGCCTCTACCATCTTTTGACGCTTGATCTTCCCTCATGATGAGAAGATTGTGACTGTTGACCAATTGACATACTATGATCCAAAGGGGCTGGCCACACCGAAACATGTCCTTTTGACTATCGACACCACCATCAATAGCATGTCCATTCCATCTTTATCTATTGTTGGACCCGGCTTGTTCTCCAAAACTCCTATGATGGACACCTTTTTGTCCTTACATCCCCCACCTTCGCCAATTGACGTATCGGATTTATGCACAATCATGTTTAGTACCATTCTAACCACATCACAACCTCAGTCACAACCCCAACCATAGTCATCAGGGAACTATTGGGGTTCATTCTCAATACACATGATTCCCTTCCTTTTTCCACCATCTAGTATCGTGAGAAATCCTGTCATGGTTACTCTCAACTTACCTAATTTCACATTGGTAATTCCTATATGGTACCTCTATCCCCCCACCCTACCACTGACTCCTAGGGTCATGTTGACTCTCGTCCAACCCTTTGATATGGTGTCACAACCACCTCCTGGTCCATTAAAGACATATTTCATCTCCAAACCATCCCCTCCTCCTCCAAATTAGGTTGGGTTCAAGGCCACCAAAGCAACGAATAAGCCACATATGACCCCTATTTTTTATTTGTGTGATGTCCAAGGCCATGCAACACAAAACTATCCTAAGTTTCCTATCCTTTGCACCCACACGGACACTATAGATAAGGTCAATGGCACTCCGGTGGTCACCATCCTAGATCCATCACTAGTTAAGAACAAGTCATTGCGGAGCAACCATCATTTTGTAGTTTGTGGCTTGTATGTTCATTACTCTCACCATTTCCTAGAGTTTCTTGAGTATCGGTCAGCCCTTCGCGACCTTTGGACACACTCCCATGAATCTGAAATTACCGTCCTTGAGGAGATCAACCCTATGGCTTATTCCTAGGACACAACCAACACCATTTACATGATCTCTAATTCTAGTATTCCTTCCTCCTCATCGACTATGTAAGATCCACTTGATCTACCCTGACACTACTCTTGTGATGATGGACAGATATCTAAGACCACCACTATTTTTACCCCATTCCACTTAGTCCATGGTGTGGAATCGGTTATTCCCATTGAATGCTAGATTCTGTCACCCCGCCTTGTAGATGAAATTGTACCTGATACTTCACCATTAGAAAAAACCCTAATTATGCTCAAACAAAGCAATGAGAACCATCATGTTTCTCTCTAAATGATTGAAGCAACCAAGACTAGGTCGAATTCCCATTTTGACTCCCATGTCCACCCTGACACCTTTAGTGAGGGAGACCTTGTCCTCGTCTATGATCATGACAATGATAAGTTAGGGAAAGGGAAGTTTGATTCCATGTGGTATGGCCCATATGTCATCCATCATTTCCTCAGAAAGGGGGCATATATCCTTGCTGACTCCGACGGTCACCTCTTGAGGAATCCCCGCAACGGGCTCTACCTCAATAGGTTCTATGCCTAAAGTCACTCACCATACCTACCCTTATACCATAGTTTTTATTTTTTATTTTGCATCATTTTTACCATGAGTCAATGACTGTCTCCAGTAGTTTCTCCACATCTAGTCGCGGTGAGTCCATTTTAGAACTCCATTGCATCATTTGCATGTGATCTAGTGGATCTAACACATCCACTCCCCCCCTCTGTTGTTGGTACTCCACTGGAGGGTGTGGTCCCACGTCTGCACATGCACACAGTATGTCGCATGTATTACCTAGCTACCACCATGCTATGATACTATCATGTCCCTAGACCTCTACTAGAGGTAGAGGCACCTCCAGGATCTCCCCGGTAGTCTATGCTCACGTAAAGATCATCCTCTATGAGGATAGGAAGCTTCCACTACTATGAAAAAACCTCCTGGGTGAAGAGATGACCTGTACTATAATGACTCCCTCCCTTTTTTGTTTGAGCCATTTCTTGGACTCACTTCTATTTTTTGCCACCACGTGAATCACACCTTGTAAGTTGAGCTAGCTTCGTACCTATAGGCCACCATTGGATCCATTTCTTATTTTGTGCACCATGGAGTCATCTAGTGTCCGTTTGAGACATTGTTTGCACCAACGGGTTCAGTTTTCTGTTCTCTATATTTTTACGAGACCCTCATCTCATGATCTCGCTATGATATTTTGGGCCATTTCGTGGAAGTCGCATTGATTTGCATGCCATCACATGAATCTCCCATTGTATGTATTAGGATGTACTTCAAGAGCCCTTTGCTACATCCATACTACATAGTTGGACATAGTTTACTGCCATCCATCATCCAACAAGGGGGCCCCATCCGTGTTCTGCATTTATTCCTCTCAGCCATGCTCATAACATAACCTCTTTCCATATATCAAACACTTCCCCCTTGCTTGATTGACCATTACAGAGTTTCTATTAAGATCTTTTCTAACTCCTAAAAGAATGAAAAAATTACAGAGCACGCTTGCCTCCTTTCATGCTCGTTAAAGTATTTGAAAGGGTATCTATGTGGCCTCATTTATTTCCTTTTTTCGGACCTCCTAGACTATGATAAGAAAAGGATCACCCTAGAAGCTTCCATCCAGGAATGTTTCCCTTTATATCCTTTTATGATTTCTCGGACATTGGGACCATACTTTACGAAAAAGATCATTATGGGTTTTCTTTAAGCTCTTTTCTAGCCCTCTCATGAAGAAAATATTGCTAATCAAACTTAGTTTCATTCATGCTCGTAAAAATATTTTAACAACTGTAGAGTAAGTATAGGTTTAAAATTTTCTGTCCTGGTTGGACTACCAATAGTAAAGAAGTCTCCCTTCCCCATAGGTTGTGAGAGCTCTCCTTTGTATAATTTAATCCTTTTTTGAGCATAGGATACTATCAACGAAAAGGATACCACACTGAAGTCTTCTTCCTGTTTTTAGACTCTCTAAAAATGAAAACACCTTTAAGCATTTACCTTCTTGGGCTCACTAAAAATCCCCGATATCGTGTCTTAACAGTGTCTTCAGGAGCCACTACATATGATATTACAGTATGGATTATTCTCCCCATTGGGTCACCTTTTTTCAGAGTATCCTATGACGAATCTTCCTTAGATCCCCTGGATATCACTAGTCCAGTTACTTCCCTTAGTATGTCCCATTTGTAGTTCTCTTCCTAATATTACAGCTATGCTTCCTCTCCCTTGAGTCAATTTCATTTGCTTCCACATCATCCCTGACATCATACTATGAAAAAAGGAGGTTTTACTCCCTCGTACTCCCCAACCCTTATTCCCCCATTCAATGTGTAAGTCCCCATATTGTTCCACATCTTCAGTTAAACCCCTCTTGCTTCTAGTCAAGGACACATCATTTCCTTGATTAGTTGCAGCTCTCCCTCTATCGATGTCAACACATCTATTCGAGAGGATAGACCCAGAGGTCCCTGTATCCTGGTTTTATCCACCTCATTGATGATCTCCTTGGACCACTTGAAAGGAGTCATTAGTGCCTTTCGAGATGGTTGTGTCTCACGTGCTTGACTTCAGCTACATCATTGCACCATTCAGATTCGTACAGGGTACTAGTCCATGCATTATTTGCTCGAAGACCCTGGTTGTCACCTGAATCTAACACATTGGTGATTCTATTATGGCACCCACGCAGTTTCTTGTCCCTTGTGATTTCCAGGTTGCGTTCGCTACAATGTTCGGAATCCCAAGTGTTGTGCTTCCATGTATTTCCAGTACTTGATTATGCACATTGTACCATAGATATTCTGACTCTTGGTCATTGAGTCCATATATATTTACACTTCCAGATCCAGCAGAGCATCAGTTGTGATGATATTGCATTCCATGCGAATTCCATTGTTCATATGTATCAGTTATTCATATCATCATTGTTTTCAGCCTCCCATTGATGCCACCATTATGTATCATTAGTTGTATGTGTATTGATCAACTCCCATGTTTTTGAGCCTTTATCCCATTACTTATTATTTTTACATTGTTACGAGCATGGGTATGCATGGCTCGTCCATATACATGTCGCACATTATATGTATCTCATCCATTTTTGAGAACTCATAATAAAAAACCAAAAGGCACCATAGTTCGAATGAGGAAGCTCCACTTCTCCGCAAGTCTCTCTAGTCTCTCCATTGTTATCACCATTATTCCCATGATCCTATGATGTCCATCAACCATACGATGAGCTCATTCCCTCACACATAAGGTGGCAATCTCTTAACACTAAAAAGCGTCCACCTAGCTCTACATGGTCTAAACCATATACATACATCATATTCCCACCATATTTCCCTTACTTTTGACCTTCGCAATTGTATTTCCACAAAAAATGGCCTAAAACACCATTATTCCTTCCCATAAATGAAGGAATAGTGGACATTTATTTTGGTTTACCTTCACTCTTTTCCAAAAAGGGTAAAAAAACCCTCAAAAAGAGAAAAGTTCAAAAAACCACAGGAAAATACCATGGGTCAGAAAATACCATGGGTTACCACATTGGGTTAAAAAACCCTAGACCATACTATAAATACATCGTGAAGGGCTCTCCCAAAACACCTTTTTTCACATTTCCATTTGTGGGTACGATGTGACACTTCTACTCTGAGGTATTCACATAATACCTCACCACCATTCCCATCGCCATACCACTCCCACGGTGTACGTTGAGACATTCTGTGTACACATCTTGGATCCACTCCCTGGTTGACACCTTTCCATGGAGACCATTGGAGAACCAACCCGTGGAGTTGCAGAACCACTTCCAAGGACGGCTACGGTGGCCCATTCTACAGAAAAAAAGGTGTGTTTTATTTATTTGCATTAGTTTAGTTTAGTCGGTATATGTCGAAAAATGTTAAAAAATATTTTCTTTATGGCATTAGTTTAGATTGTTATTTTATTTTCCATTGAAATATTCCTTACAATCACAACAATCTGAGGTTGGTTCTTTTGCACGTAGCTAGGGAGAAATCCCCACTACATGACTTACAACATTGGGTCAACATAGATTAATAATTTTGTGCAGTGTTATGAAGTAACTGAACTTGACCCTCTTCAATTTACTTTATTGCAATGCAAAGCACAATTTCTTAACCAACATATGAGGACATATATGGCCATGTATTCAATCGAGTGTATGACCATATTCATGCAATCACTTGAAATATCATTATTGTTGTGATTCATGATGTTCATAATTTTGGACAGAATCATCTATCTCTTCATTTTGGAAATTGAAGTGTCCAAAAATAAATTGATACACTGCTGATCTTAAAAGGATATTTAGCGTACATGTTGGACACATCTTCATGCATTAGCACACTCTTGGAATTTTTCACGGTGAACCTTTCAACCTAGGAACTCCATGCTTCTACTATTGTCACGGTAGAGAAGGCCCATGTTTCAATTATGCCCATGGTACAAGAAACTATTTTCGACCATTGTCATGGCACATGACGCCCTTATTTTGATTGTTTCCATGGTACATGACACTACGCATCTATTTCAATTGTGGTCATGGTTGTCCTAGTTTTGAATCGAAATAGTGGACAACAAGCCTGTTTTGTTGTAATTTTGAATTTCTGTCCAATTACGAAAGCTTTGGTTTGGCTATGTAGGCTCAGGAATGCACACAAATGAAGTTTATTTTATTTATTTAAGGTATATTGGTTTATGAAGTCAATGCTATGATAAATACCCAATATCATATATATATATATATATATATATATATATATATATAAAATACATAAACTTATGTAAAGAATAATACATTTTATGAAGTGAATATTTTTTTGTAAGGTTGCTTATCATTAATACCAACACACATGGAAAGGTTATGTTAAGGTTGTTGTAGAATATTTATTCTTTATTTTATCGTTTCATTCTACCCAAAACTAAGAGAATACCTGAAAATTAATCATGAGGATAAGTTGGTGATTGGTTCTTATTCAAAGAATATATAGTGATGGTCACTAAGTGCAAAACAATTTCAATTTTTTTCCATTTTTATCATTATCCACCTTTTTCACATTTCAATATTTTTATTTTCATCCAAAAAAATTTGTTGTTAGGAGAAAATACAAAATAGGGCTTACCTTGTTAAGTGAAAAGTCCAAGAGATCATTCAAAAATGAAGGACTAAGCCAATGAGATAATAATGTCTTTGAAAGAGTGTCAGGAGTTCACTTATATTGCATGTATATATGATGGAAGGAGACCTGATCGATGATTTTTTCAATGTCTTTTACATGTCATTCCAGACTGGCTAATCCATATTTCTAAACTCAGTTCTCTCCATTCATCCATCTTATTAGTAAATTCTTAGCAAATGCTTAGCAAATTTATTAAGCATTTGCTTTCTCATCAACTTGTGAATGCTTGCTAATTTTTCTTTCACATCAACTTGCGACTGTTTGTTAATTTTTCTTCCTTAGCATCTTGTGTAGTTTCTTTAAAACATTATTCTCAGAAACATGATATCTAGCATGTCACATCCCCATACCCATAGTGCGGATAATTTAAATTTTTTACTTCAAGAACCCTTGTTCTCCTTTGAAACACAGGGAATGGATGTTAACACACACTTCCACCTTCATTCTCAGGCTTATAAACCACTGTAATAGTCATTATGCCATTTGACAGATCCATTTTGTGACTAGAAGCTCTCTTCTACACTGAATTTGTCATTTGCATCTTTTGCCTTCTGCCTTGTGGAACTCGAAAGTCGAAACCCAAAACACAATGTAGTCCTTCAACCATGATTCCTCCTTTCTCCTTTCACACTTCTTCTCTCTGCCTTTCCAAACTTGAAACTTGGGAATTGGAAATATAATATGTGCCAGAAATACTTAACGACTCTTCCACCTTCCCCCTTCCACACTTCTGCTTTCCTCCCTTCCGACCTCAAAACTTAGAAATTGAAAACTTAATGTGCAACAAAAATACTTAATGGTTCCTCCTCCTTCTGCCTTTTGTACTTCCACTTTCCTCCCTTCTGACCTTGGAACTCGGAAATAAGAAACATAACAAATGGAAAAAATACTTAACAGCTCTTCCGCCTTCCGCATTCTGCACTTCTTCCTTTTGCATTTGGAACTCAAAAGTCAAAAAACCAACTTTCAACCTTAACCTTTTTCTGCACTTCCAACTTTCGCTTTCTGACCTTGAACTTCGAAAATCGGAAAGTTAAATTTTTTCCTTAGAACTTTTATGCGCTTCCAACTTCCGCTTCCCGACCTTGGACTTCGAAAATAGGGAATCAAAATTTTTTCCTTGTTCAATCTTTTATTTTCCGGTTTCCGCCTTTCGCCTCCCTTAGGAGGATTTCAAGGGGAGGAAACACAACATTTTTTACCTTAGCTTCATTTTTTGCCTTGTAATCAGGATTCCAACCTCCATGGACAAAAGTAGAAATGCATTGAAAAATACAAGGCATGTACAGAAGTAAAATGAAGGAAACATAACAGAAGTAAACTTGTACTTAATCATCAATATGCATTCACAATGACCATAATAACTCATAATAAAATACATAACATAAAAAAAAATAGAGATACTTATATTTGATGATGAAGTTGTCCCGCAACTAGCTATGTCACTGCAAGGTTCCACCCAACCATATGCTAGTGTGTTCATTAATCTCTCAACACACTTCCACCCCCAAGCTAGGCATGATTTCTACAAGGAACTAGGGAACAAAAGTCTCACACAGATCCAGGGCACACATCAAACACATTCAAACCAACCTACATTTGGGTTTCTCAGACTATCCAGCCACACATGGCCAACATGCACAACAAGACACAACCAAACGAACTAATAGTTGGGTTTCTAAGACTGCTAAGGAATTCGGCAGGAAGAATTGCTAAGATAGTGAGATCAACCCCAGAGCTATGGAAACCTACACTAGGTATATCAAGCTTGGAATTCCACAATACCTACACACCCAACACAAGGAAGTATTCCCTTCAGTGCTATACAGATCCCTTGGTTCATACCTTCCCTTTCAGTGCTCTTTCGGGTGTGCATCAGAGATTTTCCAGCCCCTCTTGATCTGTATGTGAGGTTCCTCTATTCACTAGGTTTATCATCCAATTTTGGGCCTCTTCCGACACTCTTAATCCTTTCCGATCAAAACATGGATGCACATCATAAAAATCCACAAGGAAACACAGCAACACAAGCTTCATTCTCTAACACACAGACAAATAGGTTTGCATACCACACTGTAGTTTAGGATAAACACTACAAAACAACCGATTCCACCACTCCAAATAGTGAAAAAACACGGGATCACAATGCACCATAGTGAACAATCACAACTGTGGGATCGGGAATGAACAACACGTGAAATGAGTGAGAGTGTATGATCATAAAAACGAATTTGCTTCCACAACAACCATGCATCCCTCAACAAAATTCCCACAGTATGGAATATTGACCAAAACTTCCAGATCAACCCATGACAGATGACAAAACGTGCATGCATTCCAGGGTTTACTTGCTTTAGAAGAAAGAATGCAGCTCCTCAGATTGCAGCCTTGCAGGCTTTCTCAGTAAAAAAATAGACTGGCATGCCTTGCTGATCTGAAGGCATTAACTACCTCAACCAACTTCTAGAAGAAATGAATGATTGAGGACAAAGTAAAAGGTATCTAAGGGTTCATGGTTTTCTCCATTGACATCTGGTCTCACCCTATTGGCTCAGGGGATTTACTAACTCCCCACCCTATTCCTTGAGAAACTCTTCCCCCATCTCTTTCACGTTGCAGTCCCACAGCTAGCTATGGTATTTTATTAATTACATATTTACATGATATCTTCAAGATGTGTTGTTCCTAAATTAGCACCATAACCATAGGTATCAACCTTGATCACCTATACACAAAAAATTAATCAATGGAAGGACCTTGGCCTTGAGCTCCTTTCCATGATTCATCACAATATATTTATCATGTACAATTTCAATACCATGCGGTCAAAACCAGGGCACACATTCTCATCCCCCTTAGGGTAAAAACCAGGGTGTTACATTCCCCTCCCCCTTACAACAGCACTGTCCTCAGTGCTCTTCAAAATTGAAGAAAAATGGATGTGCCAATCACATGGCATCCTCCATATCCCATGTAGCCTCCTTAGGACCGTAGTGCTCCCACTGCACCTTCACTTGTCCATCGCCTTGATTACAGAGCACTGTGATCTTCCTTTCAAGGATGCGCAATGGCTTGACTTAGAAATCTCCCTCAGGTTCCACCAAAATCACATCCCTATTTACCACATGGTTAGGATCATGTATATGTTTCTTAAGAAAAGAAACATGAAAAAAATTATGAGCTTTAGTGCTAGCAGGAAATGCAAATCTATATGCAAATGTCCCTATTCTTTCAAGCACATCAAAGGACCCATGGTATCTAGGTGACATTGTCACATGCCCCAATTTTGTAAAATAATGTTACTTGTTTTAAATTGATTCCAAGATATTATTATAAAATTAATGCTAAGTTGAAACTGATGACTCAGCAGAGTCAAAAGATGTGGATTGTAATTCTAAATATTTTATTTTAAATAAATAAAAGTGGAGACAACAGCTTGGGAGAGCTGTTAAAAAGAGTGTACTGGTCAAGTGGGTGGAAGGAACTAGGTGGAGAGCAAAAGACAAGTGGCAGCATCCTCAAACACTTCCTATGTTGCAGGTGGAAATTTACCTACATTTGGGGTCATGATCCCCCAAGAAAGTGGGATCAGAGCAGGTGGCTCAATTAATGACAACTAACCCAAAAAGACCCAGGAAATCTTATTAAAAGTGCCCAATGCAGAGAGCTGAGGCTGCTCATTCCAGGAGAAGAATCATTCAGGTGAATGTACTTCAAGGAATTCATTGGGAAGGGAAATTGGAAGGAAGGTGTTTTGAGGGGTAAACTATAGGAACTTGATCTAGTACAACTTTGCAGCAAAGAGATCTTACTACTGTGAACAGAGTTGGTATTGAGTTTAAGGACTGGTACCTTGTTGATTGCTCCACCTAGTTCCAACCAAGAAGACTAGAGCATGCTCGGAGGTCCTGAGAATTCGTTGTTTGAGCGCTCTCTAGGAGTTGGTAGGGAGGAACGACCTCCCATTGCTGTTGTCATCCAGCTAAAAGAATAGGTTCTGCTATCTTTTAATTTCTATGTTAAAGTTATATCTGTGTGTGAGTAAATGATGCATGCTTAGGATATGATGTAAAACTTAGAGTGTAGAATATCTTAGCTAGTTTAATAATGAATCTGTTCTTGATGAAAAATAAATCCTAGTACCTGTGTTTTTCCCCATCTGGAGTAATCCAGATCGTACTCTAGCACAGGTGGTGTATTTAAATGAATGAAGTATGATGTAAATTTAAAACAAAATGTTAGCTATAAATACTGGAATGTTTTCTTTCATTAGATATTTTTTTATCAGAAGAAATATTATTCTGTACATAGAGTAGTGTTAGATCTAGACTGTATATGTTAGAATATTAGAAAAAGGAAAAGAAGTCATATCATTATACTAACAGTAGTATGTTCTGGTAGACAAATCATTCTTCTATACAGTGCTTACTTCCGTAATCCTTATATCTATATTGAAACAAAAGGAAAAGAAGATAACAGTTAAATGTGTAGTATTAGGTTAAATAAAAATGCCTTTTCAGCTCTGTAGTTCATTTCTTTCCCTATTAAGGATAACTACTGTATTTGTAGCAATCTAAACTGTGAGTAAGGATGGAAAACCTTGATTTAATTCTAAAGATAAAACTAATTGGTTTAAGCTTGTTAGCTAGGTTATTTCATTTATGACTGATAATGTAAATAATTTATTCATCTTATGCAACTGTACTTTTGCAAGTTCTAAAGTTACTAACCTGTCTCCTAAGAAAAGATTCAATTTAAACAAATACTACTATTTCTATAGAGAAAGGAATTCAGTTAATTTGTTATTACTCTTATTTAATAATTCTTAATGTCATAATTTAAATAGGGTAATATAGATACAGAAAGATTCTTATAAATTATTTAGCATAGAAACCATAAGAGTATAACAATAAGATATTTTCTCATCCGTACACTTTATAAATAGACTAAGTGTAAGGATAATTTAATAAATATGGAAATAATATTTACTTATGAGTAAACTAGAATTATTTTGGATTAACAAATCATTTAAAGAACGTATTAGCAGAGTCGAAACCCTCACAAGATAAAACAATATAAAATATAATAATACATTATAATAACATATCAAGTAAACATAAACCATGTACTTCAAAGATGTAACAATATGGTTACGTAAGTACAAATCGAAATCATTGGATTATTTATATTTTGAAGTTATCAAATATAAAATAATATTTACAATTCCATAAGAATAGAGGAAAATAAATTAATAGAACATAAACATGCTCGATTAACCGAGCTTAATAACCCATTTTACGATATAAGAAATAGCAGAATAAACTATAGTATTATATTGTAATAACAAGATAATTTAAAATAGTAGATACATCTTTACACAGCTGAGTTAGGGTAAAACCCTAATGTATCAAAAATTACAACAAAAGTATAAAAATAAGTGAGTCTAAGCTCTATATTGATGCCTCTCTGCTTTTAAGGGTACACAAAACCAAAGGCAAAATCAAAATTTACAAGTTACGGCCTAAGCCGGAAGCCCTGCATGTAGCAAGGGTTTGTCAACAACTAAAACAATGGACCAAGTCAACCTAGATAAACTAAAACCACGAGGGTCTTTGCAGGCCATGGTGACCAACCAACAAATGTTCCATAAGGAACAGTACAAGGACAAACTGCCATGGGATAACCAAGGCTTACCCATGAGAAAATTTTTGACCAAGCTTTGCACCGGCTGCGTAGGAGGACAAGGCTATCACCTAAGAGACAACCCATGTTGCTGTTAATGATTTATACTTATATTTTAATAGATATTTAAAGGAACTGAGATACGAGTAATATTGCTTACCTGAGTTTCAAAGTAACGTAGCCTCCCACAAATAGAAGTGCCACCACCAACACAAGGATAAACAAACCCTTCATCTATTACAACGAAGAGGGAGGTTACCAAAAAAAACAAGAACCAGTGACAACCAAGAATTGAAGCAGCAAGCCAAGCAGACATTAACGCTCGTACAGTCACTACTTTCCAACCGAAGAGTTCACTCTGCTAAGAAACCCTAAGACCAAATAGAGAACGAGTTGTTGAGTCACGGCTCTCACTACCGGGTCAAAGAAAAAGAGATTTTTTCTTTACAGTCTGATAACCCTTAAATGAGCAAGCCGCGAAGGTTAAACCCTAAGGGAAAGCAACCACCCAGTATAAGCAGCGAGTACTCTATTACAGCTCTTCTCTATCAGTTAATAGGGTAAGATTACGAGGTACAAGAGGCAAGAACCAAGATGGAAGACTAGCATCTAACCAAACACATAATCGTTATGATGGTCAAGACGCAGTAGCAGAGCAGCTGGAGGCTTGAAAGCGATGGAGGAAATGATAAGGCTAGGGTTCACAGTCTCTTTTTATTGTTGCAACGCTTGGCCATGGTGAATCCACGCACACATACAAATAATTTCCATGCAGTGGGTAATCTACAAAGTCTCGGCATGCAATCAAATAAAATGATTTTTATTTCAATCATATGGTGGATCGAATGTTCCACAAGGTTCTACACTCCCGGAGTCAACTAAGCGACGTACACTGCAAACAATAAGAAACTTTAGTATTAAGGTTTAGATCACTATATTCCTAGATTAGTATAACTCATCGTGGGCGTGGAAAATTCCATGACCTATCACCTTATGCAAGCAAAGTATTCATCGATAAACGATTATAATTCTATCAAGGGTTATGCCCACTTTAATATTTTGCAAAAGAAATTCATAAATCTTCTTCATATCAAGATACTTTTCATGCTAGATTTATCCTCGATTTTCCTTTGAGTACCTTTTAAAACTATTAGGTTTGCAAATGAGAGCGTTAAGCCTTATAGTATCTATTGGGCTTGTCAATAGATTTTTGATGATCTTAATAACAAAAATGGACAATATCTTTCCAAGTATGATATGTGTAAAAGATATTTAGTTCTTCACTACTGACTTAACCCAATCGATAGCAGTATGTTAGTGTTGATATAATCCTTTTAAGCCTCAAAACTTTATAAGTTAGGATAATAGTATAAAATCTCATTAAATACTGTGCATTATTTTCTTATCACAAGAATTAACAAAATTTTGTCGTAACGTGAATTGTTTATGGGTATAGTTTAGGTAGACCCTTAAAAATTTAAACCCCGTTATCTATAACCTTTGTGTAAGGAAAGTTTAAAGGATTATAAACATGATGACTTGGTAAACATTGTTAAATATCTAGGAATTTAGTTCGCAACAAAAATTATAAAGTACAAACTAGAGAGAGAGAACAACTGTCGCCAATTACTGTTAGGAAAGATTCTCTTTTATACATATATCTTTGGAATCTTTAAAAGAATAATAAACTAATTGTTTTTACCTCATAGAAGCATTTGAAATTGAAACATCATATATTCTTTTACTAAGCTATTATTTTGCAACTCACATATATCTGCATGCTTTATAAATATTGATAGGCAGCTCTGGATCTTTCTTACCTGTAAATCTATGAGATCAGGTAAAATTTCTGTGTTAGCTCAAAAGCTAAGTAAGCCCCAGAATCTAAGATAGTTCCACCTTCTTGTCGCAAAGAAAAACAAATCAATAAACTGAAAAGAAAAAGAATTATTCTATAAGATAAACTTAATCAAGTAGATGATTCTGATTATGAATTAACCAATCTGTTAATCAAAGAACATATAACTAATTATAACTGTTAGCAGACTGCATTATTGAATATTTTCTGTATTTTCAAAATTTTAATTTTTCTGGTAAATTTGGGGTTTTGACATGTGGTATCAGAGCACAAGGTTCAAACACTAGGCCTTGATGCAACCCGACTAGCTTTCATAGAACAGTAAATTAAATCGTTATGCTAACACACATA
>LPNX011164262.1:78579-103679 GCA_001517045.1 Pseudotsuga menziesii
ACAGAAACAAGAAATTTGCCTAGAGAACCTATACTAGAAGATGTGACTGCAAACTCCTCAGAGTTGTTACAGAAAGTAAAAGATTTAAAAACTGAAATGGAGTCTGTAAAGAGGAAAAATGAAAGGATTATGAAGGCTCAAGAAGAACTGAATCAAATCCTAATGGAAAAATTTTAAACTAAAGGAAGGGGTAGAAGGTCAGAATCTAAAGATGTCAGTCATCAAAGAAAATCTAAAAAGATGAAGCATGCAAAAACTGAGAGTAGTTCGTCATCTGAAGGGTTTGGTGAATGACAAAGTTACCATACTACTAGTGACAGTAGTGATGATGATTTGTATGACAAGAAGAGAAAATACAAACCATATGAGGAAATTTCAAGGGAATTCAAAAAGATAAAACCACCAACTTTTAATGGAGAGACTAAGAATGGGGAGGAAGCAAAGTCCTAGTTGTCCAGGATGAATAAGTACTTCCAAATATATAATTACTCTAACCAGTTAAAGGCTAGGATGGATATATATAACCTCTCAAGAAAAGCTGACATATGGTGGCAGGACTTGAAGATAGTCAAGGGTATAAGAGAGAAATAAGTTAATTGGAGTACCTTTAAAAGGTATTTCGAAAATAAATTCCTGTCTGAGCAGTATTACGAGAAAAGAGCTAAATATTTTTATGAATTGAAGTTAGGTTCAATGACAATGAAGGATCTGAACAACAAATTCTTAAGTTTACTTAGGTATGTACCCTACCTAGTAGATGAGAAACCAAAAGTACAACGATTCCTTAGCTGTCTACCGTATCATATTAAAGATAGAATTGAATATGATAACCCAAAGACTTTGAAGGAAACTATGAGGAAGGCTAACTTTTGTTTTGAGCAAAATCAAGAGAAAGAAGGCTTGGCCAATTGGAAGGCTAAGAAACATAACAATCATCCTAAATTTAAGAAGAAGGAATTTGTGCCTAACAGAAATTTCGAGAATAATAAGACCAAAAAATATTCTAACAACAAGAATTTCCAGGGAAATAGGAATAGTACTCCCAACGATCCGAACAATTTTAAGGGCAAAGAAACTACAAATAATCATGGAAATTTTACCAAGAGTTTTGAACGTAAAGAGCCTATTAACTGCTGGGAATTTAATGGCCCGCACTATGCTTCAGTCTGTCCAAACTGGAAGAAGACTGTTAGAAATATTCATACTGTACAGGAGGAGATGACCATTGGGGAACTAGCAAGGAGCATGCCCAAAATTAATGCAGCTTTGGAGAAATGACAAGCTAAATATCAGACTTCCATGGTGGAAGTAGAAGGTATGATTAATCAAACCCCTGTAACCATTTTAATTGATCCAGGAGCTAGTCTCAGTTATATTGCACCTCAGATAGTGGAAAAACATAAGTTGTTTGTCTATAAGTTTGAGAATTCTTGGTTAGTTCAATTAGCCACGGGAGCTAAAAGAAAAGTAACTTGTTTTGTGAAAGAATGTGCTTTACTTATGGATAAATTCAAAACTGTTGTTAAACTTAATGTTTTGCCACTTGGCTCATATGATTTGCTGATTGGTATGGACTGGTTAGAACAACATAAAGTAATTTTAAACCGCTACGATAAAACTTTCATATGCTTAAATAGTGATGAACAACCAGTAAATGTTAAGGGTATTCCTAGAAAAACTATGGTAAGGAAAATTTCTGCTTTACAACTTAAAAGAGCTGTTAGAAAAGGATGTAAAGCTTATGCAATAACCATTACTGATGAGGAAGGTAAAACTAAAATAGATAAGTTAAAAATAGAAAATATCCCTGTTTTAAAAGAATATATTGATGTATTCCCAGAATAAATTCTAGGATTACCTCCGAAAAGGGAATTGGATTTCACCATTGAGCTAGTATCGGGTGCGATACCTAGCTCAAAGGCCCCTTATCGAATGAACATATTGGAACTTAATGAGTTAAAATCACAATTAAAGGAGTTAATTGATAAAAGGTATATTCGACCAAGTGTGTCTCCTTGGGGGGCACCTGTCATCTTTGTTAAAAAGAAAGACGAAACTATGCGATTATGCATAGACTACCATCAACTAAACAAGATGACTATCAAAAATAAATATATGTTGCCCCGCATAGATGATCTGTTTGATCAACTACGTGGAGCCATGGTGTTTTCAAAGATAGATTTAAGGTCAAGATATCATCAAGTGAGGATTAAAGATGAATATATATTCAAGACAGCCTTTAGAACAAGATATGGACACTATGAATTTGTCGTAATGCCATTCGGGCTTACTAATGCCCCAGTTGTCTTTATGTGTTTAATGAATAATATAATGCATAAGTATTTAGATAAGTTTGTGGTCGTGTTTATCGATGACATCCTAATCTATTCAAAAACGGAAGAAGAACATAAAGAACACCTAAAAATTGTTTTGCAAGAGTTGCGAGAACATCAACTCTTCACAAAGTTTAGTAAGTGTGACTTCTTTAAGGATAAAATTCAGTATTTAGGTCACGTAGTGACCAAGGAAGGAATTTCTGTAGATCCTGAAAAGATACGGGCAATTGAAGATTGGCCAGTTCCTAAAGATGTGACGGATGTTAGGTCATTCATGGGAATTACCGGTTACTACCGGAGGTTCATTGAAGGCTTTTCAAGGATAGCAAATCCGATAACCTCCTTGCATAAGAAAGGAAAGAAGTTTGGCTGGAACCTGAAATGTGAATAAAGCGTTAAGAAGTTAAAAACTTTATTAACTAGTGCACCTATTCTAAGAATAGCAAATCCTAATAAAGAATTCGTAGTGTGTACTGACGCCTGTAATGATGGCTTAGGTGGTGTTCTGACTCAAGAAGGACATGTTATTGCCTATGAGTCTAGAAAGTTAAAAATTCACGAAAAGAATTACGCAACATATGATCTAGAACTAGTAGCTATAATACACACCTTAAAAATGTGGTGACATCACCTAATTGGCAGAAAATGTATTTTAATGACTGATAATAAAGGATTGAAATATCTTCTAGATCAGCCTAATTTAAATGCTAGATAAGCTAGGTGGTTAGCTTTCTTAAGCGAGTATGATTTTGAAATCCAGCATATAAAGGGTAAATAAAATAAGGTGGCTGATGCACTAAGTAGAAACACAAAGCTGAACTTTACAACAGCAATCAACACTTATGTTTCAGACTTAGGTGAACAGCTTAAAGAAGGGGTTAAACAAGATGCAATTTATCAGAAATTGCAAACTAAAGTTAAGGAAGAACCTACAAAAATCTTAATAAAAGGTTACAGTTTAAATGAAAATGAATTTTTACTATATAAAGATAAACTATATGTACCTAATGTACCTAACATTAAGCTGTTAATTCTTGATGAAATCCATAAAATAACATATTTAGGTCACCCAGGTTATCAAAAGACTATAACCATGCTAAGAAAAGAGTATTTTTGGCCAAATATGAAAACTGAAGTAGTTGAATATATTGCAAGGTGCTTAGAATGTGTTGCTGCCGCAACTTCCCTCCCCAAATTTATTCTTATTTAAATTCTGGGCCCCTCCTCATCTTTTTGCTTGGTTGGATCGTTAAATTGCTTGAGTCTCTCGGACATATATGCTTTTCGTTTTACTTTGAAGATTGGATGCCAGCAGGTTTATTTATGCTATGTTCAATTTCAGTTAAGTCGTGGATTTCTGGCCGTGAAGAAGTAAAATTTTGTTCTTCAAGGCAGCCTTTGCGAAGAAAACGACTTTGGTTGTTAACGCTGCTCAAATCTTTGATTTTTCCTATAGTCGAGCCTCTTTTTGCTGTTGAATCGGAAGCTGCAAAGTCTCAGCCTCTCCACCGTTGCGGCTCCAAGACATTTTCTCCGTCCGAAGTCTGAACCCATCCAACGCCCGATTCATTTTAGCCTTCGATCGCTTGCCCGTAGCCTCTCCTCCTCCGCCATTGCGGCTGGGTGATCTCTTCCGCTCCCAATCTGAGTGTCTTCCTACGTCCGACTAAGTTTCTCGTCTGCTCCGCGTATCCTCTAGCTTCCCTCCTCCGCTGTTGTGGCTCCTAGAGTATTCCAGTTTCCGAAACTAAAAACCGTCCGACATCCGATTTATGGCATATCCCGCCCACGTTTCGTTTGACTGCGAATTAAGCCTTGCCCGACGTTACGGCTGGCAGATCCTTCTGGCCCCCGAGCTCGCTTCCTTCTAGATGCCGACTTGTTTTTTTTCCGCCGGTGCCATAGGATATTTTTCCAGGCCCGAATGTGGTGCACCTGGCCATTTCCTTGTAATATGGTGGTTAATTGATAATATTTGTTGTTGAACCATGCTCGTGAATTGACTACAGGCAGTTTCAAGGAGACCGGTCAATCCACCACGATAAGAAGAAAGACTAACTCGCTTGGCGGAGGAATGACTGAAACGAGGCAAATGGAGGATGAATTCCGTAATTGTAAAGGCATGATCCCAGAAATGGATCAGTTACCAAGTGTTTCATGATCACCTACTGACAAAAGATAAGAATATGAAGCATTGAAGAAACTGAAAGACGATGTGTCAGGGGAGGAAAACGAAGCACTCAGTAGTTGTAGTTTAAATATTCGAAAGTGATAAGAAGAAAGGGATTTTTCCCCTAGAAAATTTTGTAAATGTTTGCTTGTAAGAGGAAATACTTCGTTTTGCAAAGGAAACTGCAATTTTTTGCCTGTTGGAGAGAGTGAAAAGTGGAATGTATCAATGCAACGCAATGAATAATGTTGAAGAGGAACTATTTCATTTTCAGCTGTGTTTCATTTACTGTAAGAGTGTTTAATGTTATGAACCTATGTTCTTGTTGAATGTTCTTTAGTAGTTTCTGGGATATTGATTTCACTGTGAGTGATGAATGTTATTATAAAAATGATTGGCTATCTGGTTATTTGAATATCTTGAAGTGTTCATGTGTCTTAAAAGAAATATCAGCTACCTGTGATTCTTCATAATGCATGTGCAAAATGTATTGCTCACCCAAAATGATAACCTTGCTCCCTAGGGATAGTTAAGATAGTTAGTTGTTGCTTTTATATCTGATTTGGCTGCTTGCGAGCACAAGACGATAGGTAAGAACCTGTGCATCACATTGTGACTGCTCCCTGCATCTTGATCGCTCTGCATTTAGTTAGGCACTTGCATCTCATTTCTTAAAGTCAAAAAATACAAAAACTCGGTGGGCCGGGCCGCAACCGGTAAAGCCTTTGTTTTGTTTCTTGACCCACGGTAGCCAGACTGCAAACCAGATGGATTCCCTATTCCAAACAGTCAACGGGCTAGTTGGGAACGTTGATTGGGGAGAATCCCTTACTGTTGCCGCCTGCAAATTTCTAGGCCTCAACAGTTTTGGTGCTAGAAGGAGGGCCGCCAGTGCATGGCTGGCCGAAGAAACTTGTTTTCTCGAGATTATTTCGCTGGTTACAGTTCTGAAAGTAGTGGACCACTTAACCCAATTCCGGAAGAAGACAACAGAGAATATCTATATCCTGTTCGCAACGAGATTGTTAATGATCTGAGAAGACACACTCGTGCTTATGTAAAGAAGATTGGAGGGTTGCCAATTATCCACAAATTTCCTAGAAGAGAATACAAGAAGAAAGACCGTCCTATAGTAGAAGATTCAGTGTTGGTTGGAGACTGGGAAGAACTGGTGGAAAGTGCTTTACAGGAGGTTGAATTACCTCTGAACCAAGTAGGCCCAGATAGCCCTTACAGTTCTCCTGTTCATACCCATGTTGGTTCACCCCCTCCCTCTCCTCTTCAACTCATGGCCGGCGTCAACGCAAATCAAAATCCACCTAATCCACCAAACCCACCACCAACGTGGAAAGCTAGATCACCTCTAAATCTGACCCCGCCTTTGCACGACCTACCTCAAGCCTTTGAGAAGTTACTGCCTAAGTTTGACCCGAATGAGAAGATCCTAGTGGATGATCATCTACAGAGTTTCTACTTGGCAATAGAGGGTCTTAGGGCTGGAGAACACGAGGATGTGGTGTGTAGACTATTCCCGCATACCCTCAAAGGAGCTGCGGCCTCATGGTATTTTGGTTTGCCTGCCAACTCTATCCCAGACTGGGATACCTTCGAGAGAATGTTCAGAAGCAAGTATGCAGTCCAAAAGACTCACGTTGCTCTCATGAAAGGACTGCGTGCATTGAAGAAAGAGAAAAGGGAAAAAGTGCACAGTTTCACACAAAGGTTTGCAGCCTATCTTAAAAAAAATTCTGAAATAGATAAGCCTTCAGACAAAGTACTGATTGAATACTATACTTCAGCGTTGGGCCCTGATTTGGCCATGTTTGCAAAAGGTAGGGCCAAGCCTACTTTGACAGAGACCTATGAAGAGGCAGAAGTGGTGGAAGCAGAAAGAGAAAGCATGGAGGACTACCCAGAACAATCAGGAGAGAAAGGTGTGGGAAGAAAAACCTTATTGTTCCCTAAGCCTAAGGAAGAAAAGTCACCAGATTATGAAAGTATGGCCAAAATGATGCAAAAGCTGTCTAATAAGATCATAGACTTAGAAAAGGAAAAAGAATCACAAAAGTTCTTCAGGCCATATGATAAGAAAAGGGAGGACAGCAATCAGCTCCAACCTCCTCCTCAAAAAACTGCATCCATGAATCTGACTGAGATAGTGATGGAAAATTTCTGTACCTTTCATCAACAACCTCATTCCGAAAAGAACTGTCCGCAATGGATAAATTCAATGACATTGGTCATGAATCAGATGTTGGATTCGAGATTAATGGAGGAAGATCACGATGAAAAGAAAGAAAGTGCTGCTTCTACTTCTACAAAAGAACAGGAGGAGGAGACCATGGTATTATGGAATTCTGTCTCCTTACTCAATGCTGAAGATGGAAATGCTCAGGTACTCAAGGATGTCAGGGAAGCTAACGTGACAACTAGAGGCCAAGGGACGGTGGGTGATGACAGTCTTTTACTCCCAAAGATTAGGAGGCTGCAAAGAAATGTCAAGAAGAAGTTTCAAGATAAATCCCTGGCTGATCAGATTCCGGAATTCACCATTACCAGCCAAGATCTTAAACAGAACAGAACGTTGCCTAAGCCAAATGAAGAGAAGGTGAGTTCTGATAAATCTCAATATATTAAACAACAAATTGAATATGACATTGTTGAAGATTTAAAGAAAATAAAGGAAAACGTCCCGCTGTTTGAGATGTGCAAAGTACCTCAGCAGAAAGAAAAGTTGCTGAAGGCACTTTAAATGTCAGAAGAAAAGCTGCCCGCTGAGAATCAGCCTCGGGACAAAGAAGAAATTGGAGAAGCTAGCACTGGAGGTAAGTCGAAAACTAAACATCCACCTTTCCTCCTGACATTTGAAATTTTTAATCATAACATGCATAATTGTCTAGTGGACTCAGGGGCATCAATAAATGTCATGCCCATATCAGTATGTAAGAAAATAAATTGGCAGCCTAAGCCAACTACGTGGAGGGTGGTGCAATTGGATAGGACAGACGTAAAAGTAGTTGGTGAGATGGAGGACGTCCTAATCCACCTGGAATCCGATGACAGAGTATGCCAAGTTATTAACATCGTGGTGGCTGATATACCCAACGCTTACGGCCTAGTCCTGAGCAGAGATTGGTCAGCTAAGTTAAATGGATATTTTGCCTCAGATTGGTCACATCTTTGGTTGCCGTACAAAGGGAGTCCCAATTAGATTAAGGTTTTGAGAGAACCTCACATGAAGTACAATGTTACTCAATTAGATGAGAAGAATATACCAGTTGAATCTGTATTGGGAAACTATTTTCTTGAACTGGAACCAGGGAATTATCAAACGGAAGAGGCCAGCAATACGCCTGACACCCAGCCTGATCTCCTTCATTTTTCTCAGGCTGATGAGATTGACTGTAAAATAGTAGATTTAGCAGTAGGAGTAGATTATTTTTTAGTAGATAATGTTTTATGGACTTTATTTTTTGACGGCTCGAAAACATTAGAAGGGTCAGGGGCCGGCTGCGTCCTTATTGATCCAAAAAAAATAAACACTTCCTATCCTGTAGATTAGAGTTCGAGTGTACTAACAATACGGCTGAGTATGAAGCACTGCTGCAGGGACTCAAGAAAGCAATTGAGCTACAGGTTAGTAATTTAAAAGTTTTTGGGGATTCAGAAATAGTTGTAAAGCAAATAAGAAATCAAATACATTTTGTTTCCCCCCACTTGAAAGCTTACCAAAGCAAGGTATGGGATTTGCTTAAATGTTTTCAGGCATTCAATATTGTTTCAATTCCAAGATTGAAAAACGCGGCCACTGATCTTTTGGCTACATCGACTGCTAGGTTGGTTCACACTAATAACAAATGCTCTATTGAAATACTTTTCAGGCCATCAATACCCGACATGATCACCAACTTGCGAGTATTTGAAAATGATCAGCAAATAATCGAATGCTTGACCAATGATGAGACTTTTAAAGGGGCCATTATCGACGATGAGGAACATCAGGATGAATTGAAATATGACAATTTCATCCCCAAGGGGGTCAGAACATTAGAGAAGATGTTTGACTTGAACGAAAAATTTAGGAGACCCGCTAATATGAAGACACACAGCTCAACTCTGTAGTTTGAGCTAATAAACTTGGGGACTGAGACGGATCCTAAGTTTGTGAACCTCGGCAAATGTTGTTCACCTGCCGAAAGGGATAGGTTTGTCAGTTTGTTCAAGAAGTACAAAGATGTCTTTTCCTGGACATACGCAGATTTGAAGACCTACGACACCAGCATTATCAAGCATATCATCCCTATTAAAGCATGTGTCAAGCCATATCAGCAGCCGTTAAGGAAGATGCACCCCAAGTTGGAGCCACTGATTCAAAGCGAGGTGAAAAAACTGCTGGATGCTAGGATTATTTTTAAAGTCCGGCACTCAGAGTGGGTGTCAAATCTGGTGCCGGTCAGGAAAAAGTCGGGAGAAATCAGACTGTGCATGGACTTCAGAAACTTAAACTGCGCCTCAGACAAAGAAAACTATCCGGTGCCTCCCATGGAGCAATTTCTACAGATGGTTTCTGGTTCTGAATTGTTTTCATTGTTAGAAGGATTCTCTGGCTACAACCAAGTGTTAATGGCCGAGGAAGATAGATTGAAGACAACATTCAGAACTAAATGGGGAACTTTCGCATATAGAAGAATGCCTTTTGGACTGATTAATGCTGGCGCGACATTTCAGAGAGCCATGGACATAGCTTTCTGTGGACTGATTGGATGAAGTGTGGTGGTCTACCTTGATGATATCACAATATTTTCGAAGAAAAGAGGGGAGCATGCCTTCCACCTGAAGCAAATTTTTGAGCGCTGTCGAAAGTATGGCATCTCCCTCAATCCTAAGAAGTGCGTATTCACGGTCACAGAAGGAAAATTACTGGGGCATATAGTTTCAAAGAGAGGTATATCTATAGACCCAGAAAGAATCAAGGCCATCAAACAAATTCCTATGCCCCATAATAAAAAAGGAATGCAATCTTTCATGGGGACAATAAATTTCGTATGAAGGTTTGTGCCTGATTTTGCTCAGACTGTCAAGCCACTGCAGCAGATGGTCAAGCAAAATGCACAGTTTAAGTGGACTGAAACTGAAAAGACTGCTTTCAACAAAATCAATACTGATGTTGCCCATGCGCCCTCCCTGAAAATTCCATACTTTGATAAATACTTCATTATGTACACATTTGTGTCCGATGAGTCATTGGCAGCCATGCTTACGCAAAAGGAGGACGGGGGCGATGAATTCCCAATATCTTTCATGAGCACTGAGCTTCAAGGGGCTGAATTAAACTACCTAGCCATTGATAAGCAGGCTTACGCAGTATTTAAGGCAGTGAAGCTTTTCAGGCCTTATATATTAAAAAATCGGACCAAGGTAATAGTCCCTTACCCAGCGGTAAGATCTCTTCTCATTCAGAAAGAGTTGGGAGAAAGAAGGTGCAACTGGGTAACAGCCCTTCAAGAACACGACCTTAAATTCAAACCGACTACTATAGTGAAAGGTCAAGGGCTATGCAAATTGATGACTGGAAGTAGAAACAATGAAGAACAAGCATGGGAGGAGGAAGCCGAATTGCATGTAATGAATGTATGCCCTTTGTTTACAGCTCCTGAGTCCTGGTATAGGGACCTTGTGTTATACTTACAGTCGGGGATATTACCAGAACATTGGAATTCCAAACAAAGAAGAGCTCTGCGTCTCAAATCAGCCTCCTATCATCTTGTTGAAGGAGTGTTATTCAGAAAGAATTATGACGGGATTCTCCTTAGGTGTTTAGAAAAGGAAGATGCAAAGAAAGTAATGACAGAATTACATGACGGTCCGGCTGGGGGACATTATTCCGGCGACACTACAGCCCACAAAATCCTTAGAGCCGGTTACTATTGGCCTACACTCTTCAAGGACGCACATGCACATGTCAGGAAATGTGATATTTGCCAAAGGTGTGGTGGAAGACAGCCCAAAGCAGTCGCACCCCTAAAGCCTATTATGATCACAGAACCATTTGAACAATGGGGGTTGGACATTATCGAGGAAATAAAACCAAATTCTTCCCTGCTGCACAAGTACATTCTTACTACGACTGATTATTTCACCTGCTAGGTCGAAGCCATCCCATTGCGCAAGATCAACGAGGACGAAGTCATCAGCTTCCTACAATATCATATCATGACTAGGTTTGGAGTTCCAATTTCAGTAGTTTTTGATAATGCTAAATACTTTTCATCAATTAAATTGACTACATTTGCTCATGATAAAGCGATAAAATTACATTATTCTGCTAACTACTATCCACAAGGGAATGTCCTGGCTGAATCCTCCAATAAAAACCTCATTAGAATCCTGAAGAAGACCGTAATAGAGAACCAGCGAAGTTGGCACTCAGCCTTACCCAATGCCCTGTGGGCTGACAGAGTCACCCCCAAGTCTGCAATAGGAGTATCACCCTATACCCTTGTGTACGGTAAAGAAGCTATCTTGCCTCCCAATCTCATGCTACCAGCTTCCATACTAGCCCAAGAGTCTAGGGGGTCAGAGGATGAAGTCCTACAGATAAGAATATATAATCTCCTGAAAGTAGAAGAGGCCAGATCCAATGCTAGACAACATTTTAAACAATAGCAAAAGTCAGTTAAGAGATGGTTTGACAAGCATAAAGCTGGGAAAAAAGACTTTGAAGTAGGAGACTTAGTCCTCAAATGGGACCACCCCCATGATGAGAAAGGAAAGCATACCAAATTCCAGCAGTTATGGGTAGGTCCCTTTCAAATTGTAGCCAAACTTGGCCCTGCTACTTATAAGCTGCAAGATTTACAGGGATGGGAGGAGAACTTGCTAGTTAATGGTTTGGTTCTCAAGCCTTACTTTTCTTAAGTGTCTTTGATTTTTTCTTCCTTGTATATAAATAAGCTGTAGAGCTATTTTCGAGTCATGCTTTCATTTGATTTAAGTTTAGTTTTGATTTTCAATAAGGGGAATGAACTTGCGGTTGTCTAGAGGAAATTAAGGTCTTTGGGAATAGCAAACATGTTGAGTGTCAGCCTGTGTGTTGCTAAAAGAGTTCTTTCAGCCTAACAGTTTCTCGAATAAAATTTTTTATGCATTGAAGTCCTGCTTAACCCCTGTGAATTAAACCGGATTCGATGAGTTTGGATTACTATGTCGGGGTTCCATCCATATCACACTTGAAATGTCTAAGGAGCAACAGTAAAGGACCCACAGAAAGAAGCAGGGTGAACAGTGTATTAAATATAAATGATCCCATGCCAAGAGAAGAATGCCAAAAGACGAATAAAGAGTCAAGACTTCTATAAAAGCATCATAAATCAAAGCAAGTGCTAAATCATAAGTACTTAAGGCCAAAAGATCCTCTCCATCCGTGAGCTGAAGCTTAAAATATACCATTCACACAAAAGGACACTATGGGAAAGAGGATCCTGAATTAAAATTCAGTAAGAAAGGCGCACAGAAAGACTCAAATGAAAGGGACAAAATTCCAAAAGCACAAGAGTGTTAAAATGGCCTGGGAACGAGGAACAAACGAATACTGCTGTTTACTATCTGCTGCGATCCTATGGAGTCCACACTGTTAACTACCTGAAGACAGAGGTAATAATGAAACTCATCCTCTGGCCCCAACAGAGTTATCTGGACTTGAAGGTTTCAGTTTCCACTTTCCCCAAAGGGACTATCATCAATGATTAAGGTACACACTTCTGTTAGTCGAGGAATCCATATGGCTGGAAGAATTCATTAGAAACATTATGGTTAAACAGTCTATTGCTCAAAGTATAATCACCCAGAGATCTAGGTTCACCAGGAAATCACCAGTTGTTGCTGCCGCAACTGCCCTCCCCAAATTTATTCTTATTTAAATTCTGGGCCCCTCCTCATCTTTTTGCCTGGTTGGATCGTTAAATTGCTTGAGTCTCTTAGACATATCTTCTTTTAGTTTTACTTTGAAGATTGGATGCCAGCAGGTTTATTTATGCCATGTTCAATTTAAGTTAATTCGTGGATTTCTGGCCATGAAGAAGTAAAATTTTGTTCTTCAGGGCAGCCTTTGCGAAGAAAACGACTTTGGTTGTTAATGCTGCTCAAATCTTTGAGTTTTCCTGTAGTCAAGCCTCTTTTTCCTGTTGAATCAGAAGCTGCAAAGTCTCAGCCTCTCCGCCATTGCGGCTCCAAGACCTTTTCTCCATCCGAAGTCTGAACCCATCCGACGCCCGATTCATTTTAGCCTTCGATCGCTTGCCCGTACCCTCTCCTCCTCCGCCGTTGCGGCTGAGTGATCTCTTTCGCTCTCGATATGAGTGTCTTCCTATGTCCAACTAAGTTTCCCATCCACTCCGCGTATCCTCTAGCTTCCCTCCTCCGCTGTTACGGCTCCTAGAGTCTTCCGGTTTCCAAAACTAAAAACCGCCCGACATCCGATTTATGGCATATCCCGCCCGCGTTTCACTTGGCTGCGAATTAAGCCTCACCCGACGTTACGGCTGGCAGATCCTTCTGGCCCCCAAGCTCGCTTCCTTCTGACTACCGACTTGTTTTTTTTTCGTCGGTGACCATAGGATATTTTTCCAGGCCCGAATGTGGTGCACCGGGCCATTTCCTTGTAAGATGGTGGTTAATTGATAATATTTGCTGTTGAACCATGCTCTTGAATTAATTGCAGGAAGTTTCAAGGAGACCAGTCAATCCACCATGATAAGAAGAAAGACTAACCCCCTTGGAGGAGGAATGAATGAAACGAGGCAAATGGAGGATGAAGTCTGGAGTTGTAAAGGCATGATCCCAGAAACGAATCAGTTACCAAGTGTTTTATGATCACCTACTGACAAAAGATCGGAATATGTAGCATTGAAGAAACTGAAAGACGACGTGTCAGGGGAGGAAAACGAAGCACTCAGTAGTTGTAGTTTAAATATTCGAAAGTGATAAGAAGAAAGGGATTTTTCCCCTGGAAAATTTTGTAAATGTTTTCTTGTAAGAGGAACTACTTCGTTTTGCAAAGGAAACTGCAATTTTTTTCCTATTGGAGAGAGTGAAAAGTGGAATGTATCAATGCAGCGCAATGAATAATGTTGAAGAGGAACTATTTCATTTTCAGCTGTGTTTCATTTACTGTAAGAGTGTTTAATGTTATGAACCTATGTTCTTGTTGAATGTTCTTCAGTAGTTTCTGGGATATTGATTTCACTGTGAGTGATGAATGTTATTATAAAAATGATCGGCTATCTGGTTATTTGAATATCTTGAAGTGTTCATGTGTCTTGAAAGAAATATCAGCTACCTGTGATTCTTCATAATGCATGTGGAAAATGTATTGCTCACCCAAAATGATAACCTTGCTCCCTAGGGATAGTTAAGATAGTTACTTGTTGCTTTTATATCTGATTTGGCTACTTGCGAGCACAAGACAATAGGTAAGAACCTACGCATCACATTGTGACCGCTCCCTACATCTTGATCACTCTGGATTTAGTTAGGCACTTGCATCTCATTTCTTAAAGTCAAAAATACAAAAACTCGGTGGGCCGGGCCGCAACCGGTAAAGCCTTTGTTTTGTTTCTTGACCCACGGTAGCCAGACCGCAAACCGGATGGATTCCCTATTCCAAACAGTCAATGGGATAGTTGGGAATTTTTATTGGGGAGAATCCCTTACTGTTGCCGCCTGCGAATTTGTAGGCCTCAACAGAATGTCAACAGGTAAAAACCAAACACCAACACCCAGCTGGTTTGCTACAGCCTTTACCTATTCCTAGCTGGAAATGGGAAGTGATTAGTCTAGATTTTAATACTAGATTGCCTAGAAATCAAAATCAGAATGACTCTATTACGGTAGTGGTTGATAAGTTAAGCAAGGCAGCTCATTTTATACCTGTTAAAACTACTTATAAGGCTACCAATATAGCTGATATTTTTGTAAAGAAGATTTTACGATTACATGGAGTACCAAAAGTCCTAATCTCAGACAAAGATCTTAAGTTTATAGGAAACTTTTGGAAGTCCTTGTTTAAAGGATTAAATACAACATTGAATTTCAGTACTTCCTTCCATCCTCAAACAGATGGACAAACTGAAAGAGTAAACTAGGTACTGGAAGATTTATTGAGAATGTATGTGAAAGATCAGCCAGGTAAGTGGGAGGACTATTTACATCTAGTAGAGTTCATGAAGCGAATAATAATTATCAGACATCAGCTAGATTCAGTCCATTTGAAATTTTATATGGATGAAAATGTAACACTCCTATCTCTTGTAATAATCTAGTAGATAGATTGGTGTTAGGTCTAGAATTGTTGAAAGAAATGGAGGAAATTGTGAAACAAGTGCAGGGAAATATGAAAGTGGCACAGGATCGGCAGAAAAGTCAAGCAGACTTGAAAATAACTCCAAAGGAGTTCCAGGTAGGTGAACATGTGTTTATCAAGGTAAGGCCCAAGAAGAGCTCTCTAAGACTAGGGAGTTGTGCAAAGTTGGCACCTCGTTACTGTGGTCCATTTGAAATTATGTCTAAGATTGGTCAAGTAGATTATCAATTAGCATTACCACCTAACTTAAGAGTACATAATGTTTTTCACATTTCTGTTTTAAAGAAATATGTTCGTGATGCTACTCATGTGGTTAATTGGAATGTTGTACAGGTGGAACCATAAAGAGAATTTCTGGTGGAACTGGACTGTATCCTTGGGAGGAGGGAAATTACACTTCGGAACCGCACCATTGGACAGGTGAAGGTGCAATGGAAACACCGTAGTCCTGAAGAAGCCACCTGGGAATTGGAAAGTAATATGCGAGATGCATATCCAATTCTGTTCCAGGGGACTTCAGAGGATGAAGAATAAATAACATCGAGGACAATGTTATATTCTAAAGGGGTGTGTATGTCACATGCCCCAATTTTGTAAAATAATGTTATTTGTTTTAAATTGATTCCAAGACATTATGATAAAATTAATGCTAAGTTGAAATTGATGACTTAGCAGAGTCAAAAGATGTGGAATGTAATTCTGAATATTTTATTTTAAATAAATAAAAGTGGAGACAACAGCTTGGGAGAGTTGTTAAAAAGAGTGTACCGGTCAAGTGGGTGGAAGGAACTAGGTGGAGATAAAAATACAAGTGGCAGAATCCTCAAACACTTCCTATGTTGCAGGTGGAAACTTCCCTACATTTGGGTTCATGATCCCCCAAGAAAGTGGGATCAGAGCAGGTGGCTCAATTAATGACAACTAACCCAAAAAGGCCTAGGCAATCTTATTAAAAGTGCCCAATGCAGAGAGCTGAGGCTGCTCATTCCAGGAGAAGAATCATTCAGGTGAATGTAATTCATGGAATTCATTGGGAAGGGAATTTGGAAGGAAGGTGTTTTGAGGGGCAAACTGTAGGAACTTGATCTAGTACAACTTTGCAGCAAAGAGATCTTACTGCTGTGAACAGAGTTGGTATTGAGTTTAAGGACTGGTACCTTGTTGATTTCTCCACCTAGTTCCAGATACGGAGACCAGAGAAGGCTCGAGGGTCCTGAGAAGTTGTTGTTTGAGCACTCTCCAGGAGTTGGTAGGGAGGAACAACCTCCCATTGTTGTTGTCATCCAGCTTAAAGAACAAGTTCTGCTATCTTTTAAATTATGTGTTAAAGTTATATCTGTGTGTGAGTAAATGATGCATGTTTAGCATATGATGTAAAACTTAGAGTGTAGAATATATTACCTAGTTTAATAATGAATCTGTTCTTGATGAAAAATAAATCCTACCTGTGTTTTTCCCCATCTGGAGTAATCCAGATCGTACTCTAGCACAGGTGGTGTATTTAAATGAATGAAGTATGATGTAAATTTAAAATAAAATGTTAGATATGAATACTAGAATGTTTTCTTTCATTATATATTTGTTTAGTAGAAGAAATATTATTCTGTACATAAAGTAGTGTTAGATGTAGACTGTATATGTTAGAATATTAGAAAAGGGAAAAGAAGTCATATCATTATACTAACGGTAGTATGTTCTGGTAGACGAATCATTCTTCTATACAGTACTTACTTCCATAATCCTTATATCTATATTGAAACAAAAGGAAAAGAAGATAACAGTTAAATGTGTAGTATTAGGTTAAATAAAAATTCCTTTGCAGCTCTGTAGTTCATTTCTTTCCCTATTAAGGATAACTACTGTATTTGTAGCAATCTAAACTGTGAGTAAGAATGGAAAACCTTGATTTAATTCTAAGGATAAAACTAATTGGTTTAATATTGTTAGCTAGGTTATTTCATTTATGACTGATAATGTAAATAATTTATTCATCTTATCCAACTGTACTTTCGCAAGTTCTAAAGTTACTAACCTGTCTCCTAAGAAAAGATTCAATTTAAACAAATACTACTATTTCTATAGAGAAAGGAATTCAGTTAATTTGTTATTACTCTTATTTAATAATTCTTAATGTCATAATTTAAATAGGGTAATATAGATACAAAAAGATTGTTATAAATTATTTAGCATAGAAACCATAAGAGTATAACAATAAGATATTTTCTCATCCTTACACTTTATAAATAGACTAAGTGTAAGGATAATTTAATAAATATGGAAATAATATTTACTTATGAATAAACTAGAATTCTTTTGAATTAACAAATCATTTAAAGAAAGTATTAGCAGAGTCAAAACCCTCATAATAAAATAGTATAAAATATAATAATACATTATAATAACATATCAAGTAAACATAAACCCTATACTTCAAAGATGCAATAGTATGGTTACATAAGTACAAATCCAAATCATTGGATTATTTATATTTTGAAGTTATCAAATATAAAATAATATTTACAATTCCATAAGAACAGAGGAAAATAAATTAAGATAACATAAATATAACATATAGTTATCTAAAATAGGTAATATTTAAATAATTTACAGATTAAATTAAAATGTAATAGCTTATAGGAAAATAAATTAATAGAACATAAACATGCTCGATTAACCGAGCTTAATAACCCATTTTACGATATAAGAAATATCAGAATAAACTATAGTATTATATTGTAATAACAAGATAATTTAAAACAATAGATACATCTTTACATAGATGAGTTAGGGTAAAACCCTAATGTATGAAAAATTACAACAGAAGTATCAAAATAAGTGAGTCTAAGCTCTATATTGATGTCTCTCTGCTTTTAAGGGTTAACAGAGAATGGCTTGACAAGCCTTCCATCATTCTATACAATTTATAGACAAAAACAAAGGCAAAATCAAAATTTACAAGTTACATCCTAAGCCGGAAGCCCTGCATGTAGCAAGGGTTTGTCAACAACTAAAACAACAAGCCAAGTTAACCCAGATAAACTAAAACCATGAGGGTCTTTGCAGGCCACGGTAACCAACCAACAAATGTTCCATAAGGAACTGTACAAGGACGAACTGCCATGGGAAAACCAGGGCTTACCCGTGAGCAAGTTTTTGACCAAGCTTTACACCGGCTGCGAAGGAGGACAAGGTCGTCACCTGAGAAGCAACCCACATTGCTATTAATGATTTATACTTATATTTTAATAGAGATTTAAAGGAATTGAGATACGAGTAATATTGCTTACCTAATTTTCAAAGTAACTTAGCCTCCCACAAACAGGAGTGCCGCCACCAACACAAGGATAAACAAACCCTTCATCTGTTACAAGGAAGAGGGAGGTTACCAAACACAACAACAACCAGTGACAGCCAAGAATTGAAGCAATAAGCCAAGCAAACATTAACGCTTGTGCCATCACTACTTTCCAACTGAAGAGTTCACTCTCCTAAGAAAACCTAAGAACAAATAGAGCACGAGTTGTTGAGTCACGGCTCTCACTACCGGGTCAAAGAAAAATAGATTTTTTTTACAGTATGATAACCCTTAAATGAGCAAGCCACGAAGGTTAAACCCTAAGGGAAATCAACCACCCAGTATAAGCAGCGAGTACTCTATTACAACTCTTCTCTATCAGTTTACAGGGCAAGCTTACGAGGTACAAGAGGCAAGAACCAAGATGGGATAGTAGCATCTAACCAGACACAGCATCGTTATGACGGTTAAGACACAGTAGCAGAGCAGCCAGAGGCTCAAAAGCGACAGAGGAAATGATAAGGCTAGGGTTCACAATCTCCTTTTATTGTTGCAATGCTTGGCCATGGTGAATCCATGTACACATAAAAATAATTACCATGTAGTGGGTAATCTACAAATTCCTGGCATGCAATCAAATAAAATGATTTTTATTTCAATCATATGGTGGATCGAACGTTCCACAAGGTTCTACACTCCTGGAGTCAACCAAGCAATGTACACTGCAAACAATAAGAAACTTTAGTATTAAGGTTTATATCACTATATTCCTAGATTAGTATAACTCATTGCCGGAATGGACAATTCCATGACCTATCACCTTATGCAAGCAAATTATTCATCGATAAATGATGATAATTCTATCAAGGGTTATGCCCACTTTAATATTTTGCAAAAGAAATTCATAAATCTTCCTCATATCAAGATACTTTTCATGCTAGCTTTATCCTCGATTTGCCTTTGAGTGCCTTTTAAAACTATTAGGTTTGCAAATGAGAGTGTTAAGCCTTATAGTATTTATTGGGATTGTCAATAGATTTTTTATGATCTTAATAACAAAAATGGACAACATCTTTCCAAGTATGATATGTGTAAAAGATATTTAGTTCTTCACTACTGACTTAACCCAATCGATAGCAGTATGTTAGTGTTGATATAATCCTTTTAAGCCTCAAAGCTTTATAAGTTAGGATAATAGTATAAAATCTCATTAACTACTATGCATTATTTTCTTATCACAAGAATTAACAAAATTTTGTCGTAACGTGAATTGTTTATGGGTATAGTTTAGGTAGACCCTTAAAAATTTAAACCCCGTTATCTATAACCTGTGTGTAAGGAAAGTTTAAAGGCTTATACACATGATGACTTGGTAAACATTGTTAAATATCTAGGAAGTTAGTTCGCAACAAAAATTATAAAGTACAAACTAGAGAGAGAGAACAACTGTCGCTAATTACTGTTAGGACAGAATCTCTTTTATACATATATCTTTGGCATCTTTAAAAAGAATAATAAACTAATTGTTTTTACCTCATAGAAGCATTTGAAATTGAAACAACATATATTCTTTTACTGGGCTATTATTTTGCAACGAACATATATCCGCATGCTTTATGAATATTTACAAGAAGATCTGGATCTTTCTTACCTATAAATCTATGAGATTAGGTAAACTTTCTACGTTAGCTCAAAATCTTAGTAAGCCCCAGAATCCAAGACAGTTCCACCTTCTTGTCGCAAAGAAAAACAAATCAATAAACTGAAAAGAAAAAGAATTATTCTATAAGATAAACTTAATAAAGTAGATAATTCATGTTATGAATGAACCAATATGTTAATGAAATAACATATAACTAATTATAACTGTTAGCAAACTGCATTATTGAATATTTTCTGTATTTTCAAAATTTTAAAATTTTCGGTAAATTTGGGGTTTTGGCAGACATCTTGGCACAACTTTCAAGCTTCAAGGAACTCTTCATTTCCATCACTATGAGGTTAGCATGATCGCCAACACTAAAATCTCTATGTACTCTATGCTTATCTACATGGATTTTCTGTCTGTCATGGGATACTTTCAGATTCTTCCTAATTGTTGGAAAAAACCCACCAACAAAACTTCGTCGACAGGGGTTCTCACTTTGTCGATGCCCAACCAGCGTAATCTCCCTGAGCACTGACCCAAACAGGTTTTACCCTGCCTAACAAAATCCATAGAGCAAACAAAGTCTCACCCAAGATGTTCAAGGGAGATCCATCGGAACCGAGTTTTCTGCAGTAAGGAGGGAGGATATGGGATCCGACAAGGAACCAACATAACTCTCAGACCCAAAACTAGACAGTTATCATTAATTCATCTTCATAGCTACATATTGCATCATGTATTTATTGTAGCAGTGTTAGCGTGGCAACATCATTTATAAAAGACCTTAACTCATAATGCAACAGAAATGCCACATAATAGAAACAGATCACAACAACATTAGTAAATCATAACAAAAATGGAACAAATCGTAACATCATCTGTAAATCATAACCGAAATACAATAGATTATATTGCAGCATCATCATAACATATTCGACACATTTCATATTGATGTCACAGTAGAGGAAATAAGAATACTAGATTCATGCAACAACTGTCATGTCATATTCATTATGCACAATATATCCAAAACAGATAATTATTCTCCACAGTAGGAGACCAATTACGTCTCAAAACTCCGACAGATCACAGATAAAACATATGACTCTCAACTGTCTCTCGCAGTTCAGGTATCTCTTTCTAGGTATATATGTCTAGGTATCTCTGTCTAGGTATCTTTGTCAAGGTATATCTCTCTCTTACCATTGCAAAACAAGCTCTATATATAGGCTTACGCCTTTACATCGAAGGCCCACTTCTAACTAACTTCTAACCACTAATGACCTATGGAAACAAAACTTGGTCAAATAATATATTAAATATTCAAAAACATATATCTTTCCACCCATCATGCTGATCTGGCCTTGCGCAGTTTCGCGTGAGCTTGTGCAGCTGTCGCGACGCTACACAACTCACTTACCAGAAGCCCCACCAATAGGCCCCCAACAACACAGTCTTTTGGCTCTTCCTCGAGCCACATCAAGTTGACAGGGTATACGCCAATGTCCTGGACTTGAAATATTCGAATTGCTACTAGATCTCTAAAACTTGCAGTAGGACTTTTTTGGCAATTCTTTGATAGTTGGTCAACACTTGCTAATCGGGGTGCTCTTCCCTAGCCTTGACATCGACCGTCTACCGATTCTCTTGCACCACCTGCAACATTTCGAATTCTTTAAAAACTAACTTCCCACCAACTTCTTGAAATTCATCAAGTTGAGTGTGGCACTTTTGTTGGCGTTCCTATGCACGGGAAGCTCTTGGCTATAGGTCCTTCAATTCCTCAGCCCACGTGATATGCACCATCAGCTGCATTTCACGCAACGACATCTTTAGTGTCGTCAGTTGTGCTTTAACTTATTTTACCTATGTGGTCAGCTGGTCGAGCTGCTCATCTTGGAAAATGCTTTGCCAAAATTGCGGTGTCGCCTCCATGATGGTCTTGGCCTCTTGCTCCATAGTTTAGAATTGGGTCACGATTTATTCAATAGAAGCATTCTGTTCAACACCTACTTTCGTAGCTTCATTGGTTGGACCAAGGCATTGAGTGTTAGAATAATCAACCCATAGTTTACCCATTTAGACATTAATTTAATTATTTCTGTCTTATTAGTCTAGTTCATGTGTCCCACCTTGTGCAAGTTGTCTTTTACCTATCCATAGTGGTCAAACTTTCCTCATTTGACTCATGTAGTGCATGGGAAATCCCAAGGAATCAAATCTTCTTTATTCCTAGCCTCCTAAGCGCCCTTTTGCTTTTTCTTCTTTATTACCTGCTTTTTCAGTGTTTTAAGGCAAAAGGAAAAGCTAGACTAGGTGAGGTTGACTAGTTTTTTGTCCTACACATCCTCCTCTATTTTATGCATGCAAAAGCATGTATGAGCTGCCATTCCACCACTCTTTAGTTTGCCTAAGCCTTTTTGCCAATTCGTGAGCTCCATGACAGATTTGGGATCAGCTTTTTACACCTATGGGGGATTTGCTTATTTTTAGTAAGCCTGCTTTATGCTAGATTCGAATTGCTCCTCATGCATTCAAATCCCTGATGTATGTTATTTATTCATCAACCTATGTTATTACAGGGTTGGCTATTGTACACTAATTTAATACAGTTTGGTGTTCAGCTCCAATTTCCAGTCTCTTTGTGAGTGATTTTGCATGATCAATTGTTAATTGTTGTGAGTAAAATTAATCTATCACCCAGTTCAATTTCCACATGGTATCAGAGCCATTGTATATTGTTTCTCTCCTTCAAAAATTGTTTTGCAAGTTCGACATCAGTGACTGGGAGCCTTCTACTGACAGTCGGGACAGTTTTTCTGAGCTATGGATCAATCACAGAAAACTATCTTGACTCCCTTCAATTTATTTGAATGGAAAGCAGAGATGGAGATACTTTTGAGAGCGAAATGCCTCTACAGGGTGACTATGGAAACAGAAGCAGATCCCAATGCAGCTGCAGAGAAGATAAAATGGCACAACAGGAGGGATGAGGTTTATGGCCTCCTGTGTCTGAGTATTTCCAGAGACCTCCTTTTCCATCTTGATGGATTGACATCACCGAATGAAGTATGGGAGAAGCCTGCTGATATTTTTGGAAAGACAGATGAGATGAGGGGACATCAAATCGAAAATGAGCTGATTTCTTTGAGTCCAACGAGCTTTGAATCCCTGCAGCTATATTTCTCCAAGTTCAAAGAACTAGTTTTGCAGCTGAAACAGTGTAGTATTGAAAAGAAAGATGATCAAATCATACTGGCCATCCTCTCAAAGCTGGGCCCTGATTATTCAGTTTTTGTTTCGACCTTCTATGCGACAAAACTGACAGCTTGAACTTGGAAGATGCCTAGCCTTGCAGATTTCATGGAATCTCTCACACAAGAACATGACTGGTGATGATGGACACCATCAAACCATCTAAAGATCAAGCTTTGATTGCTGGAGATTCGAGGGTTGATTCAAAAAGCAAAAAGAAAGATAAAAATCCACCTGAGAAAAAGAGAGACAAGAAACAGTCTCCGAAGGATCCACAAGGTCCCAAGAAGAATTACCAGAAGAAGAAGAAGAACAAAGGTGAAATGAACAAGTGCGCATACTGCAATAAGGGCAATCACTCTGAAATCTCTTGTATGAAAAAGCAGATAGACATGCTAACCAATCTCCTAGAGAAGAATGGCATCTCCCTTCCAGAAAGCTCAAAGAAGAGAGAAGGAGGATCAAGTTCAGATGACAGAGAGAGAATTCATGCTCTAGTTTCTAGCACATCAAGCTCACCCAATTTTATCATTGATTCTGGAGCTTCAAGACACATGGTTTCGACTAAGGAGGCCTTCTCCTCACTGGATATGTCGAAAGGACCATCTATTGTACTGGGAGATGAATCTCTCACTGAAAGTAAAGGCAAAGGAAGGATAGATCTTGATCATGGTCAGTTAAGCAATGTGCTGTATGTGCCTAGTCTCGCCTCCAACCTCCTGTCAGTGTACCAGATGACCCACACTGGGTCTTCGAAGAAGTTCATATTCTCCCCCAATGAAGTTGAGATCACAGAGATTTAAACTGGTAGAGTCATTGCAAAAGGAGTTGCAAATCATGCTCAAAAGGTATACATGTTCTCACACTTCCTACCTTACTCAAACCCCTCTGCTCTTCTCATTCATGCTAATGAAGCCAGCAAGCTGTGGCATGAAATATTTGGCCACCTTAACTACAAATATCTTTCTGATCTTAGTGAAAAAGAGATGGTCATAGGGTTTCCCAAGATAAAATTTTCCAAAGGATTCTGCCAAGGCTGTATCCTAGGAAAACACCCAGAGCACAAATTTGAGAGAGCTGGTCATGAGAGAACCTCTGCACCCCTCGAGCTGATCCACAGTGATGTTTCTGGCCCATTCCCTCATATGTCCATGAGTTAGGCCAAATATGCATTGAATTTTATTGATGACTTTTCCAAGTATTGCTGGGTTCACTTCCTGAAACACAAGTCTGAAGTTTTTGGCCTATTCAAAATCTTTAAGGCTTTGGTTGAAAACCAGTCTGGAAGGAAACTCAAGGCCCTCAGATCTGACAATGGTGGTGAGTATGTCAAGTCCAAGTTTATTAACTATTGTGCAGATATAGGTATTCATATGTAGCATTCTATCCCTTACACACCACAACAAAATGGTGTTGCTGAGAGGAAGAACAGATCACTGAAGGAGATGGCAACATGCATGATGGAGGCCAAAACTTTGCCACCAAAGTACTAGGCCGAAGCTATCGACTATGCAGCCTATATTCAGAATAGGGTGCCTCACAAACAGCTTGATGGAATGAATCCCTTCGAATCATGGAGTGGGCACAAGCCAGATGTGACCCATTTCAGGATTTTTGGCTCAAAGGCTTGGGCTAGAATGCCGACAGAGAAGAGGAATGCTTTGCAGCCCCAAATCCAAGAGTGTCTTTTTGTTGGATACTTTGAAGATTCAAAATGGTACAAGTTGATAAATTTGAGCACAAACAAAGCCTTCATCGAAAGGTGTGTTCAGTTTGAAGAAGAACCCCTTGCAGAAGTGGAAGTTGGTGAAGCCTCTTCACCACCTGAACCTCAAGAAGTAAGTAAAGAGTTTGTTGAACATGCTGATTCTGATTTGTCTAATGGATATGAGTTTATTTCATACCCTAACAGTCCCACAAGGACAAAATGGGAAGCCAAGACACTACATGTAGCAGGTGAGCTAGCTGGGGATCCCAATGACCCAAGGAGGACTAGATCTCAATTTGAGAATGGTCTGTGCATGAAGGATCCTATG
>LPNX011164270.1:8371-82079 GCA_001517045.1 Pseudotsuga menziesii
GATGTAGAGTTACAGTAAGTTTATTATTACGAGTCCATTCTTTAAAATCAACATTTATCTATTGTGATTAATGTTATTTGTATATTAATAATCAATTTTTCTATTCATGTATGATATTTGACTTGCTTGCAATTCTCATATTGCATTATAGAATTTTGAACCAAGATAATTCTTGTAATTATGCCTACTTCATGTTCCATTCTCGTCTTTCAAAAACAAAATTGAATATAACCTATCGGCTATATCCAACAATTATTATATTTGCATCTTCAATTCCAAGAGTTTGGGGGAGATTATTTTTGTAAGGATCCGTAGATATAGGTTCACTTACAAGGTCAAGTTAAATGAAAAGACTTATCTTTCTTCTAAGAGTTAGTCTTGACAACTTGTCTGGTAATACATTAGAAAGTCTTTTAGAACTAGAAAGTTTACAACATGTACTTTGCAAAGTTCATAAGTGTTTCTTCAAGACTTTCTCACTTGGACATAATAAATTTGATGAAGGATATAGGCCTAAATGTCCTTTGAACTCTATCAGAATCCCCTCACCATGAATGCAATCAATTTTTTTTCAATCCACTTTGTTTTAATTGGATGTGGGTCAGTGACTTTAATCTAGCATTTTAAATTACTTTGAATAACAAAATATGATAGCTATTTTAAGTTTTTTAAAGATTCTTTTAGAAATGAAGTAGCTACAAATGATTCAACATAGAGAGGACTGACGTAGCATTCTTTTAGTGCAATTATTTTACCTCCTAATCATACTACAAAAGTATTGTAGAGAAGGCAAATAAATTGATGTAGAAAATGAAAAAAACATGAAAAAAATTGAAGAAAATACCTCACAAAGGGAAGGTTAATCCAAAGGTGGTGATGGAGGGCTCAAGCACACCCAAAATCGCGTATTGACAGTCAAGGTTTCGTCTTCGTTCGTCCAATAGCCGCGCCGAAAATGAGAAAAAGACAGCCCTCGGCCGGTTTAAAATAAAAAACAGGTTTTAAGAATCGCGCCTCCGTTTTAGCAAAGGAAATCGCGCGAAAATGAGAAAAAGACAGCCCTCGGCCGGTTTAAAATAAAAAACAGGTTTTAAGAATCGCGCCTCCGTTTTAGCAAAGGAAATCGCGCGAAAATGAGAAAAAGACAGCCCTCGGCCGGTTTAAAATAAAAAACAGGTTTTAAGAATCGCGCCTCCGTTTTAGCAAAGGAAATCGCGCGAAAATGAGAAAAAGACAGCCCTCGGCCGGTTTAAAATAAAAAACAGGTTTTAAGAATCGCGCCTCCGTTTTAGCAAAGGAAATCGCGCGAAAATGAGAAAAAGACAGCCCTCGGCCGGTTTAAAATAAAAAACAGGTTTTAAGAATCGCGCCTCCGTTTTAGCAAAGGAAATCGCGCGAAAATGAGAAAAAGACAGCCCTCGGCCGGTTTAAAATAAAAAACAGGTTTTAAGAATCGCGCCTCCGTTTTAGCAAAGGAAATCGCGCGAAAATGAGAAAAAGACAGCCCTCGGCCGGTTTAAAATAAAAAACAGGTTTTAAGAATCGCGCCTCCGTTTTAGCAAAGGAAATCGCGCGAAAATGAGAAAAAGACAGCCCTCGGCCGGTTTAAAATAAAAAACAGGTTTTAAGAATCGCGCCTCCGTTTTAGCAAAGGAAATCGCGCACGCGATTTCCTTTGCTAAAACGGAGGCGCGATTTTGTTTACTAGCCTAGTTGGCATGACCATTGCCCGCCTTGGGACTAGGCTTGGCAGGTTCGGTGTTGCTTGGGTTGATTTATTTTTTTTGGATGAAGAGTGAATGACTTCACTCCACCATTGCATCTAAAGGGTCCTTCAACTTCTTGCACACACCCGTGTGGGTGTGGTGTTTCACACATTTTAAAGTGACATTCAAATCTTAGGATACTTGACCTCGTGACATTATGAGTCCTCTCAAATTCTAAGAACTATCCTAGAAAATATCCCATTCAAATGGGATAAAACCCTCATAATTGTGAATTGTACTAGAGGAGGGCATGTCATTGGATATACAATTGTCTTGTTCTATTTGTCATGGATTTTGCATTTGAGAATACATTTATTATGTAGCCATTTGAAACTCACTTGCATGCATTTTTATAATTGGTTGTATCATGTGGGTCATTATCCAGGCATATAGAGAGAGAGATAGATTAAGTTGGTGATTATTTGTAGGACTATCCAATTTTCCATCAATATCTCGAATAGAAATTGAGAACTCTGAAAATTACAAGATTTTAATGAACCAAATTTAGTTGCCCTCAACTCAACTACTTGGTTTAACCATTTTAATATCTAGGTAGATTCTAAATCATGAATTTGGAAATTGTGGGAGCATAATCGAACTTCTCCTCCACCAAAGCCTTGTTCTTGAGTTTCCTCATTTTTAGAACAACTTATATTGCATGTCATTTAGTACTTGTTGCATATATACCATAGATAATGTTGTAGTTAGAATGGATTGGCATTGAACTTCATTTGGGCAGAAAATATGAACAAGCTAATTGTTTTCTCTTGCCATTTCATAAAAGGTGGATATTGGATTATTTAGAGTATGGATAGGTTTTATGGGGTTCCACTAGGGTTTATAATATTGATATAACATACGTGATCATTATCCTTTCATTTTGAGGTGATTTTGATAGTTCATATGCTCCATATGGTATAAAACTATTGGTTATCCTTTGTATGACTTATATTTGTTAGGGAGTCATTAGACATGTATCTTACAATAAGAAGCTACAAGAAGGTCACAAACTTGACCCACATCTAAAAGACAAATTTTCCAGTGGTCGACTAATGGTTGTAATTGCTTCATGCCTTGCAAATGTGGATGTGTTGATGGGGATGTTTGTTCACTTGTATTAAGTGTTAGATCATTTGGACAAGGAATTTCATATGTTTTCTTGGTACTAAAAATGGGTTGGTCTTCTATTTACCGGTTATATTTTTTTTGGATCAAAAGCTTGAGTTATGCATGAAAACGATTCAAAAAGGGAGCTAGTATTGCTTAAGAAGGAAATTTTGGTTTCTTGAACTTTTTGATGATGTTAACGAAACTATGTTCCAAATGTTTGGCATTGGCCCCAATTAACTTCAAAATAACATTATAGTTAGGACCGAGGATACTTTTTTATGGTAACTGATGAAGGTTCTATGTTCTTTTGTTAGTCCTCGATTCCTTGGAGTATAGCAATTACAAATTTCTTAGATGATTGTATTTTTTTTATTTTTTATTCTATCTCAAAATGGAATTTCATGCTTAAGAACCATTTTGTGTTATGCCTCAAGGTATTTGTGCAAGTTAAGTTAATGTTTTTAGGGAATCTATGGAATATGGCTTGCATTTAAGACTTTAAAAAATCAAGATTTTTTTTATAAATTACTAATTTACATTTATGCTTGACTATTTTCACAAGTGAAACTTTTTGGTAGGATTCTAGGTACAAAACAGATCTATATGATCTATTCTTGTTGACAACTAATTGAGAATTTTGTTTCAAAAACTCTAAACTTTAATATAACTTCTAAAAACTACTATACATTTGTATATATTAAATTAGTTTAGTGTCTTCTCTGTTTTGATTTGTTGGAAGTGAACATTGTTGAATGATGTTTTTTATGATCTACATCTCTTTAATCCAATCTTGTTTTGTTTCTTGAAGATTGTTTTCATAGTTTAGTATTATGAACGACCATAGATCCCTTCGGGGTTTTATTGCACCTTTTGGGGCAATTGCTAGTAATATAGTAATAGTATTAGTATTATAATGATATTAATATTTTTTGTGGTTTTTTACGCAAGTAGGGCTCACTCGAGTATGGAGAGGAGCAGGGTGGTAGCCGAGTGGAGAAAAGCAGGGGTTGTGGATGGATGAAGAAGGAGCATGGAGTAGTGGTTGGTTGGAATCTGATCGAAGTGGGTTTGAGCACAGGAGAGAGGAGTGTGCATGCTACAACAAAGTTGTGTGGGTGTGGGGGTCTTTGCAAGCATTCCATGGATACAACAAAGTTATGTGGGTGTGGGGGTGTTTGTAAGCATTCTCTGTATACAACGGAGTTGTGGGGATCTTTGCAAGCATTCGATGTAGGCAGCGAATGGAGAAGGTATTAGTGGAGGGGGTGGAAGTAGCGATGCGCAGGTATGGAGTGAGGGGAGGAGCGATGTGCAGAGGAGTGGGGAACTTTCGTTGAGAGGGAGGCATGGGGGAACTAACGCGTAGGATGGATAGTGGGAGAGAACGTTGGGTTGTGAGCGTAGAAGGGAGAGCATAATGGGAAGGGTGTGAACTGGAGGGCATGGAGCAATGGGTAGATATGTAGATTAATGAAGCGGATGAAGAAGGGGAAACAAAGTGGGAAGAACACGTGTGTGAAGTGCGAATGGAGCGAGCTAGGGGTGGAGGAGTGTGGAGACGTGGAAAATGGGGAGAAGGCATTGGGGAGGGGGGAGATGGTGGAGATAGAGTGACTGCAGAACGGGAGAGCGTGATGGTGAAAGGAGCAATGAATGGATAGAAGGATGACTACATGTGGAATGTGGTGCATGATAGGGCCTATGAGAGAGAAGGATGCAAGGTGAATAGAGTAGACAATGAGAATGAGAATGGGAATGAGTGAGTCTCGATAATGACTCGGATTAATGAGTCAAAACCGTGCTCTAATACTAATGTCATAATTGTATTTGGTTGTTTGTCACAATTATATTCAATTGTTAAGAGAAAAAAAATGAATCTGATTTTTATATTTGATAAAAATATATATATGAAATGAATAATAACATAGATGATTGAATAATAATAATAAAAGTTTTCAGATTTGAAATTATGAATGATTTGAACATTGCAATGAAAGTCAAATTAATTGTACAATGGGCAATGGAGAGAGTCTTCGTTTCACATTGACTTTGAACAAATCACTTACATTGAACAAATCACTTACATGCTATGCTGATTTCTGTTTACTACTGATTTTTGTTTATTATTAATGCTAGGTTCAGAGCAAAGGAATCCACGTGGAAAACTATATGCTCACATCTAGTTTGCTGCAGTGGCAAGGTGATAGATGTGCAGCACAATTATCACATCTCTATGCACTGCATTCATTGTTTAATAATTTTAAATTCGCAAAATGCAAATTCATTGCCAAAAAAAATTGATCTTTGCAAAATTTGCAAAAAGTAAATTAATTGCCAAAAAGCAAATTCATTGACATCATCGCCACTGCAGTGGCACTTGTTTCTGAATGGGATGTAAAAGCTTGTATTTGCTTAAAGGTGACACGGCAATATTGTTTAAATATGGCCAGTTGCCAATCTCGTCGAAAGGCCATAAACTCGCAAGTCGCCATAGTTTGAACGCTATGGAAGATCTTATTTCTTAATTTCATTCAACGTAAGAAACCAAAACACCATTTCATGAAAGAAAGAGAATCACTTAAAAGGTACATACAATCCAGTTTTTCATAATATTCCATGGCATTTAAAAAAAAATTGTATTTTGATATTCAACATAATGAATCAAAATTTATATATTATCTTGTACTCATAAAAACTATAAAAAAGAGCATCATTTAAAAGTTACGTACAATCCAGGTTTTCATAGTATTCTATGGCATTTTTTTTCACCTAAAAAAATTGTATTTTGATATTCAAATTAATGAATTAAAAGTTATATATCATCTTGTAGTACCTCACCCAAAAAAAAACTATATATCATCTTGAAGCTAAAAAAATAACTGGAAGTTCAAAAAAAAAAATCTAAAACCTATGATCGATGTACAACCCTTATGAACTAATACTCCAAAATAATTTCTCTCTAAACTGGAAATGTAATGCGAAGGAACTTAATCACAGGCATTTTGACTCAATGTACTACTGCGTCGGTGCCGCTGTTGGAAAGTCTAGCCCTACCTGCAACCCCAAATCTTTTTACTGGGGTTGAGCGGAGCATGTCAAGAGACAATGTTTTATGGACCTGTAACTATTCATCGACTTAATAATTGCGGGGCGTTTAGCCGTCTTGATGCTTCTGACAGGTTGGAGGAACCCCATATGAACCGATACCCCAAAATAATTGCTCTCTGAACTGGAAATGCTATGCGAAAGAACTTTATGACACACATTTCTTAAAAGGAAAATGTTGAGGAATAAATTTCTAACACCATAAGGGTGCAAAGATTAGAAAATATCAGAGAAATTAAATAGACATGAAGGTTGTAAGGGCATGAGATTTTGCATCAAATCTTGATGAAAACCATTGATTTCCATGTCCAAAATCTTCTCTGAATAACCACCCGACGAAAACAACTGCCTATTTGAAAAAGGCGCCATAACTGACAATCCACACTGTCAAATGAAATGCATATCAGTCAAAATAAAAAATTACAAGATGGCAATTTATCAGACTGCGCGGCGAAAAAGTGGGCAAAAACTGAAAAGGTTAAAGTTGAAAGAAAGAACGGTGTACCTTAGCTGTTTGAGTCCCCTCACACAGAAGGATGGCCAATGTTGCATCAGGAATCTGCAACAGTAAATACATCTATTCAATTAGATCTAAAGCCTTAAAATCTGATTTAGGGAAGAAATCCGAACTTGAGTGTTACTTTACATAGAATTTGGACTCCGCATCAATTCAACAAAACTTTTCTTTAGATCTAAATGAACGAATGGTAAATGACATGCTCAGTCGAAATTCGGGGGTTACTTCTACTGTGATTGTCAAATTTGATTGGAAAATATGATAAGCTTGCATGGTCCGAATCGTACCTCGAGAATTTCATCACGTAAGCACAATCTTGCACAGGCAGAGGCAACGCGGAGAAGGCTTTGCAGAGACAAAACGTCATCAGATTTCTTCATGACAGATTTTGTCTTTCTAAGTGCCAAGTAATAGGATCGAATCAGATCCTGCGCTCCCTTGGATATCTTCACAGACTTAATATTTGAAGCCAAATGTAGATGTTTCCGCAATTCGTCGAGCTCATGGCAGCTCATGCCGCGTCTGTAATCCATCGTCATATTATTATTATCATCAGCTATAACATCTACAGGAGAATATTCACAATCTAGTTCATCTGCGGAAACGATGATGTCGAATTTACTTATCAGCCGGGGATCGAGCACAGGGCCTTTATGCAGGGGCTTAAAGAAAGAGTCAGAAGGAAGTGAGGTTACAGCTTGCATACTCGACAGCGGAATATATGACCCCCAGACTGTGGACCTGCAAGGAATGCAGAGATCTTGATAGTCCTTTACGCAAATACTCGGTTTCTCCATTGCATCGCACATTTCTCGAACCTCCGACCTGGAGATTGTACAGCTGAAAAAATCTACTAGAAAGACGCCATCATTACTCCGACACAAGCTCCCAGACTGCAAAATTTTGCGGCCTTCGCTGCGGGAGTTTGTCAATTTCGCCACAAGATTTTTGTTACAACAACTATGGCGTACACTCCTGGCAGCAAACAGGGCCGCTATGGTCTGTAATTGACGGGATAAAGTTTCTGAGGTATTTGCAGAGGTAAGAAGTACATGAACCTGTTTCCTATCATTATTATTTTGAAGATCGCTGTTATTATCTTGAAAATTTGAGGCGTTTTCACAGGCTACTAGGCTAATTAAAAGAGCGACTCGAGATAGTACACTTAGGCTTCCAGAAAGAAAATGGCACAGCGCATTCAAGGAAATGCAGCCAACATCGTCCATAAATATAAGATCTGACCAGAAATCTAGGTCGCTTGGGATCGTCGCTAAAGAATTGAAATTAAACGGGTGAACTATGTTGTTTGCCTTCACCTTGAGCTGTCCTATACATCTTTCATGGGCAGACGGCGTTTGTGTGATTTCTGTGAAAGCATGGCCAATAACTGCAATGGAATCACCGATTTGGATTTGGCCAGTTAAATCGTCTTGTAAAGCAATCACGATCAATTGCGGAAGAGGCAAAGAATCTTTTGATACCGTTGGCACTGGTCCTAACAACACTTCCTGTAAGAGAACTCCATGAGTCCATGAAATATCTATCAGGCTTCAAGATAACTATAAACATTGAAGAGTTTGGACTTGGACAAAAGGCGCATCATATTTTACCTGGGAAGAAATGTATATTGACGCGGCTTTATCTTCTTCAAAAGCTCCGTATGAACAACAAATTCGACCCGAAGGAAAGCTTTCGCAAAGAAAAACATCCTTAATGAATCTGCATCCTTTGCAGATGAACCGTCTCAGGTAAGCTGTAAGTTCATTTAATCAAGGATTTTACTCCAGATTTCAGAAGTAATAATTTCATTTCACGGTCATTTTTCTATAAACAAATATATAATAGTAAAGCTTATGGTTAAAATATGGATTACATGGCACTCGGAAGCTTTCAGAACAGATATAGTTTTAAATTTAAGGTGTATTTTGCGGCTGAAGTGAAGGGAAAACTACAAAGAGATTAAAGAAATGTTTCTTGCTGATAAATTCTGCCATTAAAGTTTCCAGATCCTTGTCCTAAAACAAATTTCCGCCTTCAAAAGTTTATTAAACATTTCAATTCCTTTTAAATCCCTTCAAATTAAAGAGAGCAGTCTGCGATTCATTTAGTCAAGGATTTTACTCCAGATTTCAGAAGTAATAATTTCATTTCACGGTCATTTTTCTATAAACAAATATATAATAGTAAAGCTTACAGTGGGAGATTCTTTTTTGGTTAAAATATGGATTACATGGCACTCGGAAGCTTTCAGAACAGATATAGTTTTAAATTTAAAGTGTATTTTGCGGCTGAAGTGAAGGGAAAACTACAAAGAGATAAAATAAATGTTTCTTGCTGATAAACTCTGCCATTAAAGTTTCCAGATCCTTGTCCTAAAACAAATTTCCGCCTTCAAAAGTTTATTAAACATTTCAATTCCCTTTAAATCCCTTCAAATTAAAGAGAGCAGTCTGCGATTCCCAGCAGAGCAGATATTTTTCTTAAAATGAAGAAAATTGTGCATAGAGCAAAAGAAAACAAGAAAAGGATATATTTTGTGAACAGTCGTAATAGCATAAACAACTCCATAGACTTGCACAATGGCTTTGTGTGGGCCTGCACCTGCTCCGGTCTTCCACAGTTTCTCCGCAGAAACAAGAGGAAGTGGAACTGACTCTAATCTCAGCCACATGCGTTTACCACGGGTGAAACCGGGGCCGTCATTTAACGAAGAGAAAATGAAATTCCAGAGCTTGAAAGCGATAAAATCGGGATCATTCAGGATTGCTTTGGCCAACTGGGGGTTCCAGTCGATCAGTTCCATCGCATCTATCTTCACAATGAACGTGTCGGAATCCGTTGATGGAATGGTGTCAAGGAGGTAATCGAGATGAGAGGTGCGTTGAATCCACTCCACAGCCATTGGAAGTATGGAGTCTACTTCTTGCAATTCCATTTTTATTGGATGCTCGCAGACCACAACTAAATTTGCAGATCAATTATCTCACTCAGGAAACTCCTTTAATATAATTCCAAAACCGGCAGCTCCCTCCCAAATGTTGATGTTTGGATATTCGGTGATCCAAGCCAGCAATTTATGTTGACACATTGCTTATGTTTATGTTTGGGTAATCAATGAATTAAACACTTACCAGATGAACACCACTGTAAATATAAACAAGAGATAGAAAAACACTTATGGTGGGTAATTATTTGTTTGGGAGGGTGATTTGTAAACTTACTTGGATATTTAAAACAAATCTCAAACATATAAACGTACTACTATAACCATGAGCCTATGCTTGATTGCTTTTCATGTTTAAAAATAAATATATAAAAAATAAACAAAAGCTAAAGTATAATATCTAATTTCAAAAAAAACATCCTTAGTATTCTAAATCATCTTTCTTTTTTTTCTAACATTTTTCCATGTTCCACCTCATAAGTTAGAATGTCAATTTTATCCACAAGTGAAAGAGTCTATTAAATCGACTTAACTTCCCTAGCAAACAACCAAAAGTCACCATCACACAAATTCAAAAGCTCTCATGACTCTAAGTTTCAAAGGATAAATGGTGGGTAATACCTACACCCCACCTAGCCCTAAACTCAACACCCTATCAATTAGCATACACTGATGCTATAGTTTTTCTTAGAGTTGTGTCATCCAATGATCAATTTAGGCAACTTGTTTCTCGTAAAAACTTGCAATAGCATGCATATTGTAGCAATGTATTGAAATAACAATTACTTCGTGAATTAATGCTTCATAACTTAACATTTTCTCTTTTGATCTCAAAAGTTCATCCGGGCCACTTTAGTACATTCATAATGTGCATGGAAGCGGTTTATTCATTTAATCAAACTAACTCATATGGACGGAAAATTAAAATAAAAAAAATTGTTTACATGTATTTTTTGTTTTTTCTAAAAAGCATGATTGTCATTAGATATGCAACGAATCGTTGGATAGCCAATGGTCAACCAAATCAACCATCAAGGTGTCATAAAATCGATGATTTACTCAATGAATGCTTCATTTGTACGCCCAAATATCTAATAGCTTCAAAATTGTTGTTATACTTGCGACGGTTTTTAAAGGTTGTATGGCCTATTTTGTATTGTTCATAATACAAAATTTGGTGAGGAAAAATGTCACGTAACATTCCTGAAGGAAGCCAAGGAGATGTGAGATTTGCATTGGGGGTTTCGAAGGATCGAATATGTTATTTCCTTTGTAAAAGATGCAAGGGATTGAAGATAAGAGACTTCTAATAACAACAACTAAATGACATTGTAGAAACTATGGACACGCTGAACGCATACATGAATATCATCCATTAGTAAGGTATTCATTATGTCTTTGTATTGCATATTGTGTTTGTAAATGTTTATAAGAAAATGGAAATTCATAAGGAAATTCAAATTCCTCAATAAATCCTACATGTTAGGGGTTAGGGGTTAAGAGTAACAGTGTCTCTCACCCTACATATTAAGAAAAATAAAATAAAAAATCCTAGTTTTTTTCAACATATTCTTAAACATCTTGATAAATTACACAAGCTTCACCACATTGATTTGTTGTGTTTGTTTCTTGATTTAACCCAAGCTTGTTGCTCAATATAGTATGCCAACTCCTAAGTACACCTGACTCTTGGATGGCCAATAACTTGTTAACCCCTAATACCATAGCCATTGGCCCCTTATAAACCCCTACATCATTAAGTAATACCCCTATCCCTAACTCCTAATTACCCCATATTAAACCCTAAACTTTAATGCGTAGACCACTGACACGTTAACCCCAAATCCCTCAACTATCAACCCCTTGTAAATTAAATTGTGGTTTCCAACTTGGGTTGGGGAAAGTTGGCATCCACTTAAAACTTGTGGTCTCCAAGTGATACAAGGAAATAATATGGCATTATAATGATGAAGGAAAAATAAGATCAATATGTTATTTTTATGGTTATTGTGACTATATACCTCGGAAAGTGTATCTCTTCCTACATGTCAAGAAAAGTAACATTTTTCCTAGATTTTTTTGAACATGTTCTTAACTATCTTGATCAATTGCATAAGCTTCATCATTGATTTGTTGTCTTTGTTTCTCGCTCATCTAAGTTGTCTTTGTCTTTGTTTTCCTACATTATATTTGTAAACATTTGTACCATTTAAATACTTGTTATATACACTAATATTACTTTAATGTTTAGGGGTGGCAGGTGCGGGGGGGATCCTTTTGGATCCCAGAGGACAAATTGAACAAACCTTTGCTTGGGGTCTCGACCATAGGACCAACAATGAGGCTGAGTGGTTGGCTCTCTTACAGGGAATGGAAATCCTAGCTAACACAGATCTCTCCAGGATAGCGGTATTTGGCAACTCAATACATGTCATATATAAAATGCTCAATGGATACACCACCAGCTCTATAAAGTGTCGACGGCTATATGACAAAATCACCTGTCACATGTCCCAATTTCGCAAAAAATAATATTATCATATTTGATTTTATTTCAAGACAATATGTTAAATTTTATGCTAAGTTGTAATTGATGACTTAGCAGAGTCAAGGATGTTGAATGTGATTCTGAATATTTTAATGATAAATAAATATATTTCAAGACAATATGTTAAATTTTATGCTAAGTTGTAATTGATGACTCAGCAGAGTCAAGGATGTTGAATGTAATTCTGAATATTTTAATTATAAATAAATAACAGTGGAGACAACAGCTTGGGAGAGCTATTAAAAGAGTGTTTACTAGTCAAGTTGGCAAAGAAGACTGGGTGGAGAGCAAATAGACAAGTGGCAGCATCCTCAAACACTTCCAATGTTGCAGGTGGCAACCTCCCTACATTTAGGGTCATGATCCCCCAAGAAAGTTGGATCATAGCAGGTGGCTCAATTAATGACAACTAACCCAAAAATACCTAGGCAATCTTAATAAAAATGCCCATTAAAGAGAGCTGAGGCTGCTCATTTCCAAGGAGAGAATCATCCAGGTGAATGTACTTCAAAGGATTTCATTGGGAAGGGAATTTGTGGAAGGTGTTTGAGGGGTAAACTGCAGAAAGTGATCTAGTGCAGCTTTTCAGCTGAAGGATCTTACTGCTGAGTGCAGAGTGATTACTGAGTCATTGTATTTGGTTGCTTACTCCACCAGTTCTCAGCCAAGGAGACTAGGAACAGGCTCGGGGGTTCTGAGAAGACGTTGTTTGAGCGCTCTCCAGGAGTTGGTAGGGAGGAATGGCCTCCCAACGTTGTTGTTGTCCAGCTTAAACAGGTTCTACAGTATTTTATTTTACTGTGTTAAAAGTTTATATCTGAGACCGAATGGTTAATGAATGATTTTAAAATGTTTTGTAGTGAACTGATAGAGATTGTAATCCTTTATTTATTTGAAATATTGAATCTATAATTGATGAAAAATAATCCTAACCTATGTTTTCCCACGTCTGGAATAGACCAGACCATACTCTAGCACATGCAGTATATTTTAAAGTAAATGAAGGATATGATAGAAATCTGGATTGAATAGAGTTATTATGTATTTCAGAATAATGGAATAATTTATTTATGCATATAGTTGTTATCAGGAAAGAATATTAACCTGTCTAGTTAAGTTTATTGTTTAAACCAGACTATTATAATAATAATGCTAGCAAAGAAATAATCATAATACTCTACAGATAGTACGTTTATTTCTTAAACAAGTTGTTACAGTAAATAGGTTATTATTCTTATACAAAACTTTATTCTATAAAATTATACTAGTAACCTGTAACAGAGGTAAAAGAATCAACTTAGATAAAGCACTCCTTTATTTCTGTGAAGAAAGAATAAATGTTGTTTTACATAGTTTATTTTATTGTTCATATTATCTAACTATATATACAAAAGTTCATATTTCAAGTAGGATAATACTAGTATAGTTATTTTTATATATTAATTTAGCTACAACAATGTAGAACATTGTAACAAGGAACAATAACAAACCTATCTATATGTTTATTTAAATAAAATAGACTGAATGCTATGATAAATAACATTTAATAAAGATTATTTATAAAAGAACTAATTCATTTAAATAGTTTAAACCGAAGTTAATTATAAAAGAAAGTGCAGGGTCAAAACCCTCATAGCATTAACATTGTAATTAATAATCAGTTAAGTAATAATCCAAGGTTCTGGATTATTTAGTATTCTGAACATTAAAACTATTGCATATTATTACAGTCCTTTAAGGACGGTGAAAGATAACATTGGAAATATAACATTATATACATGTAACAACAATTAAGTTAAAATTTATTATGGAACTAAAACTTAAAGAATAAAATAAAGAAATTATTTTATACACAGGTCACCTACAGGAAAAACCCTTGCTCGAATATCTGAGCTTGTAAATAAATAATTATAATAGGAAGGAATAATCGATTAAGTTATAATAATACCATTAATGCAAGATAAATTTTAAACAGTAAAGATTTCTATTACACAATTGAATAAGGGTAAAAACCCTAGTATACAAAATTATATTAAGAGCATAAAAATTAACTAAGTTCGAGCTCAAAAGAGATAATCTCTATGCTTTAAGACTAAACAGAGTATGGCTTGACAGGCCGCAAGATCTATTAACATAATATTATACATAAACAAGTAAAAACAACATTTACAAATCACGGCATAAGCTGGAGTACCCTGCTAACAGCAAGGGTTTAGTCAAAAAAAAAAAAAACTAAACAAGTAGACCGAAGAACAGTAACCCATGAAAGGTCACTTGCAGGCCATAAATTCCAACAGAAAAACAGTCCCTTAAGGATTGAACAAACTTGGAATGCCATTGGTTATCCAGGGCTTACCCGTAGTCAAAGTGTTGGCCTTTACTTGATTGTACTAACTGCCAAGATAGGTGCGAACCGTTACCTGCAAGGAGGAGAAACCACATTAATTAAAATATGCTTCATACTGTAAACTGAGTTAAGGTTTAAGTCTTAAAAGATTTTAAAAGCAATTTTCGTTCCTAGAAGTGAAGGTTATGTAGCCACCGAGAAACAGTAGTACCGCCACCAGCGAGACAAAGAGCCAAACCTTCATTTATCCCTGTGACAGAGACGATATAGACGCATGCACAAGCCACTGCTAGCAGCAGCAAGAAGAAGTTTGAGCAACGGCCAAGCAAGAATTAGATAGTGAAGCTGGAACTGTCGCCACAATGCAAAGCATGAAAACAAAACTCTCGAAACCCTACGATGAGGACAAAGCTGTAACAACAGCAAGCAACTTTTTAAACTATCCCTGCAAGCAGGCCACGGAGGAACGAGCCAGAATCCACTCACAGGACAAGCCATAAGTATTAAGTCACAGCTCTCAACAAACTCTTGCAAAGGTAAAAACTCTCAGTGCACAATGAGAACCTGAGAACGAAGAAGGGGAAACTGAAAACAACTCAAAACAGGACTCAAAGCTCTTTTTCTAAACAATAGGGTAACATGGCGGCCATGGAAACAGTTGCAGAGCGGCCCAAAGGCCCGAGAACCTCGGAGGTAAATAACAAAGAATAGGGTTACACAAACTTTTATACTCCCAACACTTGGCCGAGAAGGAAACACGTGGTTGCTTAAATTTTTAAACCATGCAGTGGGTCGACGCTATAGTCACCTGCATGCAATGATTTATATTATAATTTGTGAACATTCATGCAAGTATATTATTCATTCAAATCATTATAATGTTCTACGATCTTATATATATCAACCTATGGTTGTTTGGGTGTAGAACCATTAACCCTCGGATCGTTGACAAGTTTAACATATAAGCACCATATAGTTCAGAACTATGATGATTGCATACCAGTGTTTTATATTACAAAACCTTACCCGTAAACCAATCGGTGGAGTGGTCTAATACCTCATTCTTTTACAATATCAAGTTATAACGTGAACTTTATAATTACCATGTTTATCCATAATAAGCTTTACGTTGACCTAACAATCGATGCATCATTATAAAACTATAGTTTTGCTCAAAGTAATTCATGCATGAAAGCTTTAGATCATTGTTAATCATATATCCATTTTATCATAGCATCGATATTACATATATGAATATTGGTAAGCCATGTGCTTATCATAACTTTGTTTATGGAGAAAACATAAGATACTTTGGGAGATACCAAGTAAAAGGCTATTTAATCACCTAGCAAAACTATGATATTCATTATAAAGTATTCCTAATAGTCTATGCATGGATAATCTTGTTGCTACCAACATTTATGTTGTGACTTTATAAATTTACACAACATAGTTTTTATAGAATCATGAACTTTATAAATTTTACTTGTTTATAACCAGAATGACTGGTAAACGTGGATATCTTATAAACAAAATAGTTTGTGTATTGATGAGTATCATAGAAAACCATAAATTCAGTGGGTGGCAAAAACTAGGATGTTGGCTATGTGTTATATGGAAACACTTTTATAAATTCTTTACATAGCTCATATCAACGAAATTTAATAGCTTTTGGGTATTTTACTCAAACATGGCATAGAACTATCTAGTGCTTGAATGAAGTAGTAAATCAATCTTACTTGAAAGCTTTGGCCTCAAGTAAGCTCTTGTGGAAAGTAACTCAATTCAAGAGAAGTATTATGGAAAAATAAGAAAACTGAATGGGATAATCCCACTAGAATCTAAGTCCTTAGAGCTACATGCTTCACTATAACGATTAGAACTTTACAAACAGTAATCTTCACTTCAGAAGATAAACACCAAGCAGATGGTTATACTAATACTATAAGTTGATAATGTATAATACTAATAGAACAATCATTATAGCATTACAGGCTATGCACTCTAAAGTAGAAATAACTTACGACAAAGAAACAAGGAAAGTATTTTACTGCTGCTACTTACATCTAAGAAAGAAACTCATTTACATGTATTTCGTTGATAGGAATAATTGAAGGAAACAAAACTACTTGTTTTACCTCATAGAAGTAGCTTGATATATAACAACTTATTTACTAAGCTATTTATTTTGCAAATAGAAATATTGCTAGATGCTTTATGAGAATAAAAACGTTGCTCGATCATTCATACCTGTAGAACTTGTAAGAACAAGTAAGCTTTTTGCATTAGCTTAAACGCTAAGTAAGCCCCGAAATCCAAAGATAGTTCCACCTACTTGTCGCAAAGTAAAAACTCATCAGCAAACTGAAAGAAGAAATATTGCACAAATTAAACCTAACCTTGTATCAAAAAGTAGAATACTGAGTTAACTTAATCTAGATTAAGTATAAACTAATCTGGTAATTGTTTCTTTTATAGCTAACTGTTAGCTGTTAGTAAACTGCAGTCTCAGCATTTTATGTTTTTTGTTTTTTAAATTTTAATTTTTTGTAAAAATTTTGGGGTTTTGACATCACCCCTCTCCTATCAAAACATTATGAATTCTACCATATTCTTCGTGCAAATAATGTTGCAGCTGATGCTTTGGCCAATGAAGGGGCCTCCCTCCCTCAGGGTCACTATTTCCTCAATGGTTTAGACATAAACTCCAAACCCATTCCCTAATGAACTTGAGGGACCAAATACTTGATTTTCGTTGTTATAAACCCATTCCCATTGATTTTTGTGAAGGCTCAAAGGTTTTAACGCGTCATCCATTTGCTCTCCTCCTCACTGACGCGTGGTCTCCACTCCTCACCGGCCTTACCTCGATCCCAGCTGCTTTTATGAGCCATCTCCCTCAGCGTAAATGCATCCTCATCTCGCACAGTCTAGGTCTCTTCATCCTTTTCATTATGTCTTCCTCCAGAAGTTTCCCTTACCTCCATCCCTTTGGTAATGGTGTGCTCTCATCTCACTCTGTGTTTTCTCTGGAGAGGACTCTGCTGGCTATCATATCTGGCATAGATGAAAGCATAGTTCAGGGGATCTCGTGGGAGTCTTTTCCTCTTACCAGGGTTTTCATCAAGGAAAGGTTGGCTCTAGCCGCTTTCTTAACCTGCTACTGTTCTCCACAAGCCAGCGGTCCTCTATGGCGTTTGAACTCTGGTGCTGGGCTCAACATTCCTGTTGAAGGTCAATCTTTCATAATAGGCAACAATTCAATTTTTGGGTGTAATTTCTCTGGGTGGAAGGAAGGAGTGGTTGGCACTCTCTCCTGTCGAAGTAAGAAAGAAAGCGACTCTCTCTTGCAAGAATTTAGCACTCTCAATTCTATCCTCGGTGGTTTTTCTTGTGGTGAGCTAGCTCTTGAGCCCAAAGGTGCAGTAAGGGATCTCCACAGTAATTTCTCCAGATTAGCTCTTGCCAGTCCTAATTCCAGCCAAGGTAGAATGGACCAAGCAAATGAAAATGTCAGTATTGCAGAATTGAAGAAAAATCTCAGGCATTTGTATGAAATGGTGGCTATTGGCATTATGGACAATAAGGAAATTGCCCAAGAAATCAAGAATATGGGGGAGGTGGTTAGTTACACCTCTTATCAGATAAGCAACCACGACTCAAGGATTGACGATACAGAGATGAATCTCAAAGAAATAATGGGTAAGGTGGACAGAATCCAGGAGGACCTCCAACATTTGGTAAACATGAATCAAGGCAGTCAAGCAAACGAAAATCCTGCAGCAACAACTCATCCTATGGAGGAGGAATCAGTTGTTCATCCGCTGAAGCACCCAGGAAAATTTTAATGGTTTTAATAGTTCATGTTTTTTTGACTGTTTCTTAACCAATAGTCTATTAGGGTATATACTACCTCATTTCTTAGAAGCTATGTAAAAACTCTGTGTGGCTTTTTATGGACATCCTTTTGGCCCAGTTTTGTCTTCTCCTTTTTTGAACAGGAAGAACTCTCAAAGATCGCTTTTATGTAATGTATGGCTATGCACAGCCTGTTTAATATCAAACATTTAATAGTTTCTGTTAAAAAAAATATTACTTTAATGTTTGTAATTGTAAAGATTGGTCCCCCTGGGGAACAACTTGAGGAGGAAGAGGTGCAGTTTGTACAATATCATGTTTAAGAACATGGAGAGAATATTAAGGATTGAGCTAATGAACCTATGGTAGAAGATAATGATGCATATAACACATTTTAAGAAGATGAAGAAGATGGGACAAATAGATTTATCAGGAGACATTTAATAATGCTAGAATGGATGATTATGGCAACCAATTTGATGGTGATATGATATACCTCTACTTCAGAGGGAAATTGAACCTCTTTATGAAGGCTCGGAAACAAGTATTCTCTCTGCTATATTGTTGCTAGTGAACATAAAGGTTGTAAATGGCTAGTCAAACACATGTGTCGCATACAAATCCTAAGGTATGTAATATATTTTGTCACATTTAGTACATGATGACAAAGGTTTTATTTTTTCCATGTTTTTAATGTTAGTTTATCATCATCTGTAACATTTGGATGCAATATGTATGACTAATATTATTTACATAACAAGTGTTGTTTTTTTTATGTTGGAGATTGTTAGGTGAAATTTTGTTACCATCGTCAAATGTTTTTCCTCGCACATACCAATATTTACATGCCATAATGAAATAGGTTGGAATGGAGTATCAGTATATGCATGCATGTCCCAATGATAATATTCTCTATTATACCGATTAATATAGGGAGTAGATATCGAGTCAATGAAGTAACAAAAAGGTGCCTTGCAAGGTTCTCCATTATATTCCCATAATTCCATGTCTGTGGCAATAGTTCAGGTGCAAAAGCATAGCACAATTAATGGATTACCATGCAAAGAATAGAAGTGAATATGGTGTTCTTTGAATGCATGCGGATGGATCTATATTTACGAAGATAGAGGAAATATGGACAAAGTTTAAATAAGAACCTCGTAATCTTAGGCTTTCATTGGTTGATGACGATGTCAATCCATTTGGAGAGCTCATATCTACTAACTCGGTGTGGCATGTTTTTGTTATTAACAATAACATTCCTCCATGGATGTCAATAAAGAAGGAGCACATAATGTTGTCAATGATTGTTCTAGGTCTTAATTTGTTTAGAATATTCTTTTTAAGAGGGTAACATCTCATTTGTATTGTTTGTTTCATAATTACATCTTATGTTTTTTTGTTTATTAATATATGTTCTATTATGTTTTAAAATGTCAGATATTTTTATTTAATCATATATGTAGTAATTATGTATTGTATGTTCAATCAAATAGGTAAATTCCAGGTCAAATATATGAATGTATGTATCAAGCCTCCTATCGATGAGTTACTAAAGTTATGGAAGGGTGTGACTATGCATGATATCAGGATAGACCGACAAATTCACAAAGAGGATTTCAATTCCATGCAATGCTTGTATGAACAATTCACGATGCGCGAGGGCTAATACATTTCTATGGTATGTTATAATAACGTTACCCTACACTTTAATAGTGTTTAATTTTATGAAGTTTATACCATGCATGTTTTTTAAATAATCCCTTCATTATACATAACAATTTATATAAGATTAATACATCTCTTACAGGTCTTCAAACAAAGGGTAAATTTGCATGTCTAGTTTGTGGTCATAAGATGAAATATCATCATTCAAGAAGTTTAGGAAAGGAGGTGTTTGATGAGTATATGCACTTCCTTTCTAATAACTATAGGTATTGGACTACTGAAAACCATATTTTCAATGGGAAAGAAGAGAATATATTAAAACCACAAAGAATGGCACCTCGTCTATGGAAGAAGCAATATAAAAGATATTCAAATCATCAAGGTATGGATCAAATTGTCTATGTATCATATACATGAAATGTTTGGAATATTTTATATAATTTTTATTGCATTTTGATCACTTTACTAATTGACAAGTGTTGTTTTAATATCTTTAATTATGCTTCATATCAAAGGTCATGATCAAGGCATCAATAATGAGGTGCTTCCACGAGGAATAAAAAGGTATCCCGGGAAATTCAATAGGATACCCTACTATGAGCATCTAGAAATTGTTCATTTGTTTTTATACAATGCACATCGATCAGAATGTAGCAAAGACCTTATGGTGAATATTAGATGTAAGGAGAGATAAAGAAAAATTGTCAAGATTTGTAATGACATTAAGGAGGCCAATTGTGCAATGCAAAATGTGATTCATTCAAATAGCGATAGAGATGCCCGAAATATAAGTGCCCCTCCATGGTTATTAAAAAAGCAGCAAAGAAAGAATGTTAAAGAGGTTATTGAGAAAATTAGATTTCTCACCGATTTTCTTCAAACATGAAGAATGTCCCAACAAAGAAAGGTGAATTATGTGGCGTAAAAAAACATGATTAGCATACCTTCATCAAGGTAATTATTTTGGTGTATGTATTTCTGCACTAGTGAAACATCTTGTTAATGTTTTTTATCTCTACTAATTAATTTTGGAATAAATCATGATTGATCTTTCTTTTGTTACAGTATGTTCTACCTCTATCTCTCCCATAAAAATTTGACAACAATGTCAAACAAGTTATCTTTGATCTAGGAAAATACATGAAGTAAGTGGCGATTTATATGCAAAGTGTAATTTGTTCATTAATTCGTTGTACAGCTTATTTTTTATTGCATGCATGTGTTTTACTTGTAATGTACTATATACTTTGTTGTTGAAACCTGTGATTTTCTTGCATAATTTGTAGATGGTTGTCATCTAAATAAATAGATCAAGAAGATATAAAGTATTGAAGGATGCAAATTCCTCGTCTACTTTGTTAAATGAAAAAGTATCTACCTCCATCATTTTTCAATGCACAAGGACACTACCTCATACACCAAGTTGAGGAGATTGAAAAGTGTGGACTTGTACACACAAGGTCAATGTGGATGGTTGAGAGGGACTTGAAATCACTCAAGGATTTGGTCAGACAAAGAGCACATCCATAGGGTTCTATGGTAGAGGGATATATGGTATATCAAACCATGGTTTATATTACTCATTATAGTCCTCAAATAGCTGCAAGTATTAATGTGGATCGCATTTGGGATGTCAACTCCATCAACAAATTTGAAGGGGAGCACCTATTAGGGAAAGGTGTAATGTGGAAAGTGAGATGTAAGTAGAGGGTGGATATTTATAATAGATACATTTGAATTTTTGTTTTTATGTATATCATACTTATTTAATTTTTAGTCTTCCTACATAATCCATTATTAATATGAAGGTATCCCATGGTAACTAATGAATCCAACTCTTTGGGTCCTTCGGGGTTAGGATCCCAAAACTAGAGTCGATAGGGTGAGGCCTCTTCAGGTGGACCACCTAAAATTATTTTTGTGGATCTAGTGATCCTTGACCAATATTATTGAGGTTGTGAACCACGTGAAAAAAAACTAATTATATGTGAATTGTTTTATTTTAATATAGCTGGTTCAAAATGGGATGCAATACATTTATACATTGCAAACAATCTTGATTGGATGAAGGTATGGATTGAACGATGTAAAGAATCTAATAATGGTAGGTTAACATGGGAAGGTGTGTCTATATTGGTCAAAGAAACTTAACTTAAACGAGATACAAATCTTACTCAGAGGGAAATTGATTTAGAAAATGGTTTAAAAGATAAGCACGCAAGCATTTTCACCCATACTAAGTTTTTTTTAATATTATATTGATGCATATGGCATGTTTTTTTCTTAATCTGCATAATTTCCAAGTATAAATGATCATGATAGAACTATTATTCAACATGCTAACGGATTTACCATGATTAATACAAGGAATTTTGAGCAAGGATCATATCACTATGTTCTTCCAAGCCAATGCAAACAAGTATTCTACTCAGAGGTTCCAGGTAGAGCAAGTTGGTCATATGTTGTTAGATATCATCCAAGAGGAAGGCTGGTAAAGTATACTATAGTGGAATAATGTGATATTGAAGAAGGAGATGAGGTATAGGAGTATTTAGTTCATGTTTCAAACGAAGGCATCTAATAAGTTCAAGGAGATGTGCGAGACAATATGCTGGATGAAGATGATATTGACGATGTTTCGAACAAAGAACTTGAAGAAGTCGAACCAAATGTAGGAGATAATGTTCCAAGTGATGATACAGATGGTGGTGGGTATGATTGGAATTGAATACATGATGATGATGTTGATATAACCAATCCTTTCAACATGAACTTTGAACCAGATGATACATATGATGAGTTGGATGAAGGAGAAGATTAATGATATCAAAATGTTGAAATGTACATGGTATGTATTTAATTATATGTTTTCAGTTGGATTGTTCTCTTTCATATGTATTTATATGGTTTATTCTCATGGAACTTGTATCCCACAAGAAGGCATCGACACCCATGTTCACCCACTTGACAAAGTTTACCTCGAGACCCATTTCTAGACCATAAAACCTACTGGTGGAACTCATATCCATCATAGTTACTTGCAACACCCACTACACGGTTCCCATTTTTTAGTTCAAGGACTCATGGGCCTAATTGTCACGATGTTGGTTTTTAACAACATAGGCGATGAATATAAATATGAACATGACCATGACGTGGATGGGTATGCATTTTATGCATCTAGTGCAAGGGAAATTACGTCAATAAAAAAGTACTTGATAAACAGCACAAGTTTCATCAATTATTTCTTATTTTTGTTTTTTGATCATCTAAGTTTTCTCCTCCATATAGAGTAGTACAAAACCATTATTTAAATAGGAAATGACTTCTAATGCCTTCTTCTTTCCACCAACATCATGGGCCTAATTGGCATGATATTGGTTTTGAACTACACAAGTGATGAATATAAAGATCATCATGACCATGAGGTGGATGGGTATGATGGGAGATCCATGCTTGACAAACCGAGAAATTTCAAATGAAACTAGGATGAGATCTGAGATATAGAGTATTGGCTTGTGTCCGAGTCATCTTTGAGTCTAGAAACCCTCTGATATCATCAAGGCATGCGAACAATATTTTTATGTCAAATTTTAGTGTATACAGAAATAGTTTGAAAATAATTTAACATTGGCCCCATTCACATGTCATTGTTTTCCATTCCTAGTCCCGATACAATGTCTTCTAGTCGTTTCTTTCAAAAATATTTCCAAATGCACGTTCATGCATCTAGTGCAAGGGAAATAACGTTAATAAACAAGTACTTGATCAATTGTAAAAGCTTCATCGGTTATTTCTTATATTTTTTTTGCTCTCATCTAAGTTTTTTGCTCCATATAGAGTAGTACGAAACCACTATTTAAATAGAAAATGTCGTCTAGATCCTTCTTATTGCCATCAATATCATGGGCCTAATAGGAATGATTCTAGTTTTTAATAAAACAGGTTATGAATATAAATATCAGCACGACCATGACACGGATGGGTATAATGGGAGTTCCATGCATGACAAACCAAGAAAGTTCAAATGAAACTAGGAAAATATCAGAGATATAGAGTATTGGTCAGTGTCTGAGTCATATTTGAGTATGGAAACCCTCCCATATCGTCAAGGCATGTGAACAGTCTATCCATGTCAAATTTCAATGCATAGAGAAATAGTTTTAAAAAAATTAACGTTGGCCCCATTCAACTGTCATTGTTTCCCATGCCTAGTCCCAATACAATGTCTTATGGTTGTTATTTAAAAATTCTTTCTAGATGCACGTTCATGCATATAGTGCAAGGGTAATAACATCGATAAAAAAGTACTTGATAAATTGCACAAGATTCATCAGTTATTTCTTGTATTTGTTTTTTTGCTCTCATATAAGTTTTTTGCTCTGTATAGAGTAGTACGAAACCTTTATTTAAATAGGAAATGTCGTGTAGCACCTTCTTCTTGACATCAATATCATGGGACTAATTGGCATGATCCTAGTTTCGAACGATATAGACGATGAATATAAATATCATCACAACCATGATGTGGATGGGTAAGATGGGAGTTCCATGCATGACAAATCAAGAAAGTTCAATTGAAACTAGGACGAGATCAAAGATATAGATTATTGGTTGGTGTTTGAGTCATCTTTGAGTATGGAAACCCACCCATATTATCAAGGCATGCGAAAAGTCTATCCATGTCAAATTTCAATGCATACAAAAATAGTTTGAAAAGAATTTAACATTAACCCCATTCACATGTCATTGTTTCCCATGCCTAGTGCCAGTACAGTGTCTTCTAGTTGTTTCTTTCATAATTCTTTCTATATGCACGTTCATGCATCCATTACAAGGACAATGGCATTGATAAATAAGTACTTGATAAATTGCACAAGCTTCATCGGTTATTTCTTGTTTTTTTTTTTTTGCTCTTGTCTAAGTTTGTTGCTCCATATAGAGTAGTACGAAACCACTATTTAAATAGGAAATATCATCTAGCGCCTTCTTCTTGCCACCAATCTCATGGGCCTAAATTTCATGATGTTGGTTTTGAATGACACGGGTGATAAATATAAATATTGGCACGACCATGATGCAGATGGGTATGATGAGAGTTCCATGCATGAAAAACTGAGAAATTTCAAATCAAACTAGGAAAAGATCGAAGATGTAGAGTACTAGTCAATGTTTGAGTCTTCTTTGAGTCTAGAAACTCTCCCATATTGTCAAGGCTTGTGAATATTCTGTCCATTTCAAATTTCAATGCACACAGAAATAGTTTGAATTTTTTTTAACATTGGCCCCATTCACAAGTCATTTTTTCCCATGCCTAGTCCCAATACAATGTCTTCTAGTTGTTTCTTTCAAAATTCTTTTAGATGCACGTTCATGCATCTAGTGAATTTAAGGAAATAATGTCGATAGACAAGGACATTATAAACTGTACAAACTTTATCAATTATTTCTTGTTTAGTCATGAATGTCCAAGTCACGACTTTACTTTTTGACTGAGGAGTCTAGACGTGCCCGCATGAGCCCAACTATGCGCAATAGGGACCGCCATATTGAGTTAGTCATAATCATTTCCATTATCATCATCCCTATTGTCATCAACATTTAAATAATACAAACCAAATTACTTATCTCAATGGAAAACATATCCATGGAGGCATTTTTACTCAAGCCATAGGCACAAAATTTTCTAGGTGTCAGACACTAAAATAGTAAGGGTGAATTTCTAGCTATGTCTTTAGTTTTTCATGATAAAACCATTTCCTAAATATCTAAACCAAGTATTAGAATTTAGTCTCATTTCCACAACAACAATTCCTCTCAACTGACCTCTCTTTCTCCTCATAATTGTAGACCACAAGCAATATATTCCCCTTTACTACTAAATAATCCCTTAGGCAATCCCACTTTGCTTGAGTTCCCCAATGTAAGAAGGATAGGAAATATATAATGATAGAAAACGAGGAATATTAATTGTACATTATTTCATAATTAATTGAATATTTATTGTTCACAAATTTGAGAACATTGTCTCTATTATTCATAGAATGTCACAACGTGGTAGAAATTTTTCCAACCAAAATATTGGGGTTTCCAATTTTCATTGGATTGCATTATTATTATAAATTCTCATATTGTCTATTGACATTACGTAGGATGCATAAAGCTATAGGTATTTGAGGACTTTAAAATTTATTCTTTGGCACCTCCTATGTGTTGGTTTTTTTCTATGAATAAAAGGGATAACTGGAGTTTCTCATTTTTACTTGTTTTTTTAATGGAACTATATGCCTCTCCCAATTGGAATTCTCATAGTTGTTCCAATACACTAGCATATTGCTAAATACTCTACCCAAAAGTCAATTTATTTATGGTTGAGTCATAGGAGTTCATCCATATTGACTTGACAAAGGCGTATATTTTATAACTCATAGTACATTGATGAAATGCATTGGCTTAATAGCTTTAGGTTCGTGTGACATGGACACTTATTAGAGGTGGTTTTTTCTAATTGGTATGTCACGTATTCCTTATGCATTAACTAAAAATTTAGTTGGATTAAACATAACATATGTATTTGACATAAAAAAAATTAGGCATGATAAGAAACAAATCCTTTATAACCCCTACAAAGTGTCATGAAACATTGACCCATTAATTTGACAAAACTATAGACTACACATGGAACAAAAAAATAACTAGCTTAAATGACTTAGTTGGAGAACTTAAAGAGCATTAACCATTCAGTTTAATGATGAACTCGTTGGTACTCAAAGCATTGCCCTATGCGATTGGCCTCCAATTATAAAGAATGCAAAGCTTGCAATTTCTCTCAAAGCATAAAATGGGCAATATTGGCATATAAACCAATGAATTTCAAAGTGTAATGGAATTATGGCTTCCCCCTTTTCCTAAATTCCATTCACTACTCCTAAATTTTTGGGCTTTAGTCTACGAGCAAACAACATCCCATCCACCACTCACAAAGTCTTTTGCCTATATGTATAAAGTAAATTTAAGATTAAAAGTGGTTCTCCCAAAGAAAAGGGCCACCACCGAAATTATAATGGATGTGATAAAATATTTAATATGTTGTTAAACAAGTCGTCGTTTAAGCGACGACTAGTAGAAATAAAATTTAAAAAAAATAGTAGTGGTCACCATATATGACACATATAAGCCAAATATTCACAAAGCATTGTTAGGTGGGCATGGAATAAATGATGATATCCACAAACAATTGTTGAAATATGGAGATAATCTTTATATAAATATAGAAATGACTCCTTTTGTAATTAGTTTCTACTATAAACTAGGAAGTTGTTGAATGAATGTACATTTAAGAACTAAAAATAAAATGAAAAGGGAGACATAGCTCATGTAGAGGACGAGATAGTTCTGATATTGTCAAGGGATGTTTTCTAGTTACTCCTACTTGAGGTCTCCTCCTTTTTTTCCTATAATTACTTAAGAATATATTTCCCATGAACCATAGATTTCTCATGGTCATCCATTCATGTATTCCCATGAGTGAGTTAGGGGGAAAGGTAGAGAAATAATCATATTCACATTGCAAACAATTAACCATTATGTTCTTAGGAGGCACCACTCCCTTATCATGTCTCCCCCAATTAGCATAATGATTGCAAAGTAGAAGTTTTTTTTATTCCATTAGCAAGTAGAAATTTTATATTATAGTCGCAATCATTATGCTAACGGGCCTTGTTACACATTTACCCTAGGTCACAAGCCCTCAAATTTTAGAGTTGTCAATCCCTTAGTGCCCTCGATGTCTAATTTGATCACCATATGGTGTAATTCGATGATATAAGTCATGGACCTATCGGTCTTGCTTTTAGCGCTTGTCATTACATATATTCATCATCCAAGTATCCCAAGACCTTGTATTAGTACCTTCCAATGTGGTCATAGAATCGATTACACCAACAAATTTAGCTTATATGAATTTGATATATAAATTTTAGAATATTAAAATTTAGGATATAAATAAATATAAAAATTAAAACATACAAAAATAATTTATATATATGTATATATATATTATAATTATTAAAAGTAATATATATATATATATATATATATATATATATCAAATTTAAAAAAAAAATTTAAAAAAACAAACAAACTATATATATATAAACTCACCTACCCATGCGCCCAAACAAAATAACCCAACCAATCGAATCCCCTCTACTAGTCCGATCTGTACATGACTGACCCCGCCACCTACCAAACTTGATCGATCTGGTTACCTGCACCAACAGAACAAACACGACCAACATGCATCTCGATCCATTGGTGCACCCAATTGACGTGTCCAGGCCAAAATGTCAATGGTATGCCTTGCTCTCATCAATTTGTTTTTTCTTTCTGCACGAATGTCAAATGATCATCAAAAGGATTAATGTCATCAACATACATAATTCTCGTGTTTCCTTTGACAAGAAGACCAAGCTTAAATGCATTGACACCCTTTGTGAATTCTTTCTCTATGTCAATTGTTCCACAAAATCTTGATTTGGAGCCAATGAAAACTCTACCACTTTGATTTTTTCCATGAAAATGGGTAGCTTCTCCTCTTTGAACTCTCTATCAAACATCTTCTCTTATGGATTCGGAATCATTGGGTCAGAACTGAAGTGATCACCAGCAACCACCTAGCTTTCAAATAGCAATTCCACAACATACCTCACTTTGGTTTATTTGCATATGCCTTGGACACCCATGAGCATGACTCGCCTAATTTAGGACTCAACTACATTCAGTAAGAGAGATGATTACATCATATCCCATATTACAATTGTTTTGAAAGGATGTGTGGATCTGTGGATCATTGTGGAAATGGATTTCTTCACTAGCAACCACCTAGATTTCAAATAGCAAGTCCACAACATACCTCACTTTGGTTTATTTGCATATGCCTTGGACACCCATGAGCATGACTCGCCCAATTTAGGACTCAACTACATTCAGTAAGAGAGATGATTACATCATATCCCATCTTACAATCGTTTTGAAAGGATATGCAGGTCTATGGATCATTGTGGAAATGGATTTCTTCACCTTTCAATGAAATAGTAGGTACAAAATTAAAGTAAATCTGGATTGTTGTGCTTAAAAACAAATTATACATATAATATGTAGAGACACATTAGTGAAGCCAAAGTTTGGAAACAAAAATCTAATTTTAACATTATCCTTATTAGTTTATGACATCCATGCAATGCAAAAAATCCTTAGAAACATATATTTTCATTGAATTATAGATTCAATGACAAACGTCCTAGATTGTCGAGGAACATTGTTAAAAGAATATGGTCTAAAGCTCAAGAAAGGTCTTAAATAATGACTCCAATAAGGTCCCAATCCACCTTTCATAAAGGGTTAGTTATGAATGAAAGGTCAACCCTTCTCAAGTAAGTTCTTGAAAGGTCTTTCCTTTTTAAATAGATTTTGAAACAAAATGAATGTTTAACATAAATAAAACTTGCTCAATTACTTGATATAACTTCACTAACCACATTATTCAGTGCTCTAAAATATCCTCTTGGGAATTTGCATTCTACATCCCAACATAAACCTTATTCCAAGAAAATACTCTCTACGAATTTACATATCAACAAAAAAGACATTAGATTTCCACTAGTAAAGTCTACATGAGCTTGTGGTCTAAATTCACAAGTCTCGGGTATTAAGTTCCATTTTCTTTAGAGACAACAACACTCTTGGAGTAGCCCTTAATCAAGCCAACTATATCTTAGAGCTTGTGCTCAGAAGATGGCAATGATTATCCAATCTAGTTACCATTAGCACTCTAGGTTATTGAGATAAATAACCCCCACCCATATATCCATTGGCTAGAACAAGACAAATTTATCAAAAATTTGGGAATTTGACAAAGGGCATTGAAAAAATGATTTCCCACTTTGTAGTCAAAACGCTCACATGCAAAATGTATAAAACAAGGGAGAATCACTACTACCCACTCGTAGCTTTTGCTAAGAAAATAACGTGACCTTGAATAATGGAGATTTTATTGTATACAAGTAACAGTGAACGCTTGTGCTGCTAGAGGTATTTTCACTCATCACTTTAACCAATGTTTTATTTCTTCTGTAGGGAGTTTGGTGGAGTTGTTATCTCAACATGATCTGAAATTTTAGGATCTTTTTTAACCATTAATAATTTCATGTTAAATTGTATGTTAAAAACTCATAAATAGGCTTTAAAACCAAGGATAATTTTAAGGAACCATACTTATTTAAAAGTGTATAAATGTTGGCGAATATTACCAATTCTTAAAACGCCAACTATTAAATGATTGGCGATATTTTTAAAAAAATATTTTAATTTCCAAGAATTTTATATTGTTTATATAATAATTTGGCGATTTTTAGGGTGAAAAAAATTTAGCCCATCAAAATTGGGTGAAACAGGGCTTCGAAAAATGCAAAATGGCGAATGTTTTTTGGGAGGAAAACATGGAAAAATAGCCCACTGGGCTAAAATTCACCCCTAAAATTATCCTTGTTTAAAACTAAAATTTAAATGCTTAACCATACACACATAAGCAAATAAATAGTATGCAAACCATGAAAATGAAAGACCATAACTGATAACAGAGTTCACCCCTCCTAGGCTACGTCTCTAGGACACTTCCAATGAGAAGGACAAACTTATTAAGTCTTCAAAGCTTACATAAATGGGTTTCTGAAACCACTTTTATTTTTGGTTAGTCAAAACCAGAAATAGACAACACCACTTTCGAGAAAAATGAGTATAAACTCAACTACCTTTGCCTGAGGCCTCCTCTGGCACGCAAATCAAGAAACACTTCCTATACAAAAGACAAAATAATATGGCATGTATGGATTTTGCCTCGGGATTAGTGCCCATTAATGGTTGTGTGCCTCAGGAACTGTGCCTTGTACCTACCTCGAACTTTGTTCTCGCGCAATGTATCGTCGTCCCTAAACTCCCTCGTCATGGCTCACTATGGCATCACAAGAAATTTGGGGTCTAAAATGGGCCTTATAAGAAAAAGCGCCAACAATAAATTTTGTGATTTGGAATTCAGGAACCAATAGAATTTCAATTAAATGAGTCAACCATAATGGTTGAATTGACATATTTGTCATTAAAGAAAACTACTTTTTTTGTTCGTATTTTCGACATATCTCCCTATGTTTTTACTCAAATTCCGAGCGAGAGAGGTCGTTGGCTGCATAATTTAATTCCGCATCCAACGAGTACCCAGACTGCATACTTTTGACGGACGTCGCTACCCCAAAAATAAGAAATACCTTAAAAACGTGATGATGATGGCATCGTCACATTTTTTCAGGAATTTCTTATTTTTGGGGTAGCAGGGTCCATCAAAAGTATGCAATGTGGGTACTCGTTGGAGGTAGAATTAAATTCCACATCCAACGATCTCTCCCGCTCGGAATTTGAGTGTAAACACATGGAGATATGTCGAAAATACGAACAAAAAAAAGTAGTTTTTTTCATTCTTCCTCCAAAATTAATAACTATTATTTTATTATTTTAACTATTATTTTATTATTTTAACTATTATTTTATTATTTTCCTTAGGAGACCCATTTTAGACCTCAAATTTCCTCTAATGCTTTTATAGTGGTTTCGGGGTAGTTTTTTGGAGCACGTGGAGGAGCCACGCATCCCTCCTTTGGCCTCTCTTTCCAGAACTAAATTTTAAATAATATCCGTCCTTGTTTTCTCAACAGATGGGTCGTTTCCCAATGGTAAAAGCATTGATGAAACAGGGCAGAGGTCCCAGGGTCAACCCTAGACCTCTCCCCTTTCTACATGCTTTTGTTATAAGTTGGAATGGTGGATATATGGAATATGTTATATGGTTCCACGATATGTTATATGGCGATAAGGTTTGAAATATGTGCAAATGTTTGGATGTGATATGGTTTGGAAATGGATACGTTGCAATATGATGTGGCATGGTAGTTGGAAATATGGAAATGGATAGCATATGGTTTCTGGGGGGGTCTCGGCATTAGCCATGGGGTCGAGGGCTAATCCCTTGACCCCACCCCCTTTTCAAAATTATAGCAGGTTCAACTTTAGATAGAACCTGTTAAGACTGAAATTGTACCTAGCCTTTATGTGTTTTTTTTCTCAAATGTTTGTTCCTTGTTTATTTCTCATTTTATCTTATTTTAAATTTTAATGATTTTGAATGTCTTTTTATTTTATATGTTATAGTTTTTTATTTAATTTATTTTATCCTTTCTTAAGATTTTACTAAGTGTCTTATTAAGTATTATATTCTTTTCAAAGTCTTCAAATACTGATTTAAGTTTAATCCAATGCTTATATCCAAAGTCTAACTTTCATTTTGAGCTTGTTTTCCAAATCTTTCATGTTGAGGTATTCCTGTAAGGCAAAATCCAAACCATATTCACTAGAGCGTTGCAGGAATCATAAATCATAGAAGAGCGTGGTCGATTGATTGCATAATATGGCATGTTGCATTCGATGATGCTAGGAGACTTCCAGACACCTATTCAGCATATCATGACACATGTACGAACCTGTTGTGAGTATCATTGAGGAAATCGGGGATTTGAACTGCCACGATTTCAAGTTTTGGGTTACAAATTTCACAGTTGTGGATACGTGGTTTGAAGGTTCTTGAAGTTTCCAAAGAAGTGAATTAGCATAGTTACAGTAGAGATATGGGGAAGAGTGGAAAAATCAATAGGTTTGATCCCACATACACCAGTTGGGCCAAGAAATTCCCAGAGTGTGCAACGTTGTTTAGGGAAACAGGGTGGTTTATTTTTTTCGAGAGGATCACCGGTTTTAATGCTGAAGTTTCACATTATTTTTCTCAGAATCTCATCAATGGTGTTGTAATGTTTAACACTCTCAAGTTTGATCTCATAGAAGGTTTAGTAGCTGAAGCCACTGGTATCCCGATGCATGGAGAATCATGGTTCAAGAAGATCTCCTTCAATTTTAACCCTAATGATTTCTTATTTCCAGGAAATGAAACCCTAGATTGGAGCAAAGGGGTTCACTTAGAAAATTTTAAGCCAGAATGGAGAGAAGTAATTAGAATTATATAGAGTTATATCACATATGATGGCAGGTTCACGTCAGTGTTTAAATATCATGTTAGGTTTTTGTAGCACTTGAACCAGCAATCTAGGATGAATTTGCCATTATTTCTTCTAAAAATCCTCCAGAAAATGTCAAATAGAATCAAAGGACATTTTGATCATACAAACCAGTTGTTATATCATCATGGTTTGATCAAATTGATCATTTGTACAGTTTTGCAAAAGGAAAATAGAAGTTGGGGTCACTTTCTATTTTGGTCAGGGTTTACCATCAAGCAGGGTGATCATGTAAAGAAGAGCTTGCCTAATAAACAATCTAGTTTTGTTAAGAGATTTAAAAGAGATGTGATTAAAGACTTAGTACAGGACAACCTTCAGAAATCTTGTTCATGTCAAAGATTCAGAAACCCTGGTAATGAAGATCAGGTAAAAGCGTTGGAAAATGAGAAAGAACGCACTTTGGAAGATAGTTAATATGAATCCTGATGAGGATGTTAGTTCAACAGAATAGAAGCAGAATGTTATATGTGCACAGGAAAACCTAACCATAGTATCTTGTGTAGCTGATACGAAGGATAACATTTTGCAAGCTCCAGATTTTAAGGTAGATATAAAATCTCTCATGCAGCTCGAAAGACCAAGATGGAGGCCAAAGACAAGAGCTGTAAATAAGCTCAGATTAAACATGAAAATAATATTGGACCCTAAGCTGAAAAAAGAGAAGATTACAGTTATTCAAGACTCTTCAAGTGATGAGAATAAGGAAAGTAAAAATAATTTGAAGCCACAACAAGGTTACATTCAAGAAGATCATCCAATATCACCAGAACCAGTTCAAGAAGGCCATGAAGTTTCAAAAGAGAAGGCTACTCCCATTATGGAACAAGGTATGACTTTAGTAGTCTTATTTGCAGAGGCAACAATGAAGAATAGGCAGGAGGAGGATTTAATTTTTAAGATGCTGGATATTTCATGGTTGTTAGACCAGGATTCAACATTGCCTGGAGAGGTGCATCAGGATTCTGAAGTCGAGAATCTCAGGAAATCTCTGCAACAACATAAGACACAAATTCACTTCCTAAATGAATTTAATGACAGGCTTGTGACTACGAATAAGAAATTAAGGGAGGACCTAGAAGATATCAATGCACATTGCCAATAATTAATAGCAATGGCGAAAGAATCTTTGAAGAGGAAGACAGAAATAGAGAATCAAGCTGAAAATATAACCAAGCAAATTCAGGATTTAAACAAGCAGAATAAAGTATTGTCAAGCAGAATTAAAATCCTCGAGACAAAACTAGCTTGAGATAAGAAGAAGTCCCATGCATTGGAAGGGATAGCCATGCTAGTAGAAGCATCCAAGTAGTTATGAGTGCCGCCTAATGTCCAGTTATTCAAGTATTTCATTTTTTTATAATGTATATAGTAGTTAATAGTTTGTTGTCTTTAAAAATTCGAAGTTAGCATATAACTACTTAATGTAACTGCCTCGAGACTAGACCTAAAGATAGTTATGAAACTGCCCTATTTTGTAAATGATAAAAGGATAAAAGTTTAGTTGAGTAGGGTTCGAGTTTTGTTTCAAGAAGGGATATAGAGCTAAGGACATTGGATGTATATTCATACCGATACATATGACTCTCATGTGAAGAGAGAGACTTATTTATATACAATATAATCCATTTTATCCTATCTATTGATTTTTTTATGGCCAGTTTGACCACTCAGCCTATGATTTCATTTCTTGATTAAAGTTTTATTCTTGTGAAAGCTCATATGTTGTGGACAAAACCAGTACTTTGCTTATGAATGTTTATGGTTTATATTTATCTTTTATACATTTATGTCTTAGTTCTTTGATGTTATTTCATGATTTAATACTTGTATTAGTTTGATGATTGATTACCTTCTTGTGAATGAAACCTTCAAACCAAAAAATTACAAAAACAAATTCCATTTTCTTTTAATTGTTTTGAGATTGTACTAGCTTGTTCCCTTTGTAGTCTAGGGACAATTTCTAGCACAAACATATTTGGCGTCGTTGTTGGAGATGGAAGTGAAGTATATCTTCCCTGGGATATTATTATTGATCTGGTTTTGAGAGGTGAACAAAATCAGAAACCTTTCAGACTACATTTTCACCAAACAGTGGTTCACAGTGGCTACCAGAAAGATTGGAACTAGAGGAAAACCTACTTCACCTTTACATTAAGGTGTCTCAGATATAGAGTAGATCTTGAAAGAAGCTAGACAAATTCAAAGATCTCAGTATTCTCCTTCTTTGTTTACTCCTGATCAGTTAGAGTCAGCATCCTCTTTTGCATATTCAGAACTTCAATCAGAAGAGGAAAAACAAAATCTGTCTTGGTGAGTCCCTTTTGCACTACAGTGAGACCTTTCAGATTCTCACTAATCCACTGTCTACTCAAAAAAGAAAAATTGAGGTTCCTGGTAAGGCTCCCTTGTTTCAATTTAAAAACCTTGTAAACTCTCTTTTCAGCCAAGTCCGAGCAAAGTTAGTCAGCCTTTTTCTTCACCAAACCAAAGTAGCTTCAATATGGTAGGACAATAGCCTTTTGACATGATGGATCGAATGGTAGCTGTTAGATATGCTCCCTTATCTCTTCCCCACCCCCTAAATGCTCTCCCTAGAGGAGACTATCAGAAATACCTTCCTAGTTTCAATGGTCAGGGTGAGACTATTGTTGAAGAACATTGGAATGCATTTATAAGTCATGTGGACAATCAGAATATTGAAGTTAAAGATGTGTGGATGAGGATGTTTGTTCAGATTTTAGATGGGGAGGTAAGGAAATGGTTCCGAGAATTACCAGCTCATTCAATAATTAATTGTTATAGAAGAACTACAAGATGTGTTTATGAGGCAGTGGGGGGACATGAAGGATCATACTTATTACATCACAGAATTTGGAGCTTTGAAAAGGAAAAAAGATGAAACTGTAGCAGACTTCTCTAAACGATTTAATAATATGTATGGTAGGATCCCAGCTGAAATTAATCTTTCTGAAGCCTCAGCTAAGCTAACCTATGCCAATTCCTTTGATCATGAGTTTTCCTTGCATCTAAGAGAAACAAGGTTAGTGACTTTATTGAACTTGCAGGAGGCTGCATTGGAGGTGGAATCAAACATTTTAGCTTCAAATAGGCTTAAATAACATTCAGATCATCAAGTGTATGACCGAAAGGGTAAAAATGAAATGATCCCACCATCTTCTACATCAAAGACAGCAAAAAGTAAAATAGATGAGATGAATAAGTTGGTTAGAGCTTTAATTGCAAAAGTGAATAAGATGGAATTAGATAAGAATCCAAATAAACCTACACCAGAAAGAGAAATAAATCCTAATCAGTTTAGGCGTCCATTTGTTCCTAGATTCATACCTAGAGAAAGAAGAAACAATGAAATTCAGAGGGAAAGAAGGGAGAATGAAGATCAAAGTGTTCCTCCTCCATTCCAAAATAATGTAATAGATGAAGTTGAAGAAGTTGAAGATTTGCAGTATGAGGATTTGAATCAAAATTTAAATTACTTTGGGGAGTTATCATCAAAGAGTTTCGTAATTGAATATGACTATCAGAATTCTGAGTTTTTATATTCACATATTTATCAAGAAGAAAGTGATTTTGGCCCTGAAGTTTCAGTTGGTATGTATCAATCAAAACCTAATAAGTCTTATAACTTGAGATCTGGTCCAAAACAAGTTCCTCGTATTCCCAAAAAGAAGATAGCTCTTCCTGCCAAGCAGTTACCTAACCAAACACAGGAAAGGAGACAAAATCATGGTAACCAAGCCAAGGCAGCAGAGATTGAATAAATTAACAAAAATGTGCAAACTTATAATTTTGAGAATGAACTTTGTAAGGTCAAGATTCCAATGCCATTAACTAATTTGATGAAGAATCCTTGTTATATGAATCCTGCTTTAAAAATTTTAAGTTCACATGTTAATCAAATGCCTTCAGATACTGTGAATTTCCAAGAAGAACACCCTACAATCATTCTTGGTTCTGCCTTATCTTATAAGCCTGAAAATGATTCAAATTCTTCTCCACCTTTTTACATAACCCTGACTGTCCATGATCAAATGATCCATAGCTTCCTATTAGATTCCAGAGCCTCTCATAAACTGATGCCTAAAGAAGTCATGGAGGCCCTTGGTTTGAGTGTCACAAAGCCATACATTAGGGGATATTTCAATTTAAAATGGGCCTTCCAAAAATAATACAATTCCATGTCATCATGTATTAGCTAATCAAAATGCCTTAAAATTCAAAAAGGGGGCACCTCGTAAACAATTTTTTAATATAAATTTGGGGATAGGTATCATTAAAAAAACTACTTTTTTGTTCATATTTTCAACATATCTCCCTGTGTTTTTACTCAAATTTTGATCAGGAGAGCTCGTTGGATGCGGAATTTAGAGTACCCACTCAGCATACTTTTGACCGGCCCTGATACCCCAAAAACAAGAAATACCTAAAAAAATGTGATGATGACATCATCATCACATTTTTCAGGTATCTCTTGTTTTTAGGGTAGCAAGACCCGTCAAAAGTATGCCGAGTGGGTACTCGTTGGATGCGGAATTTAATTCTGCATCCAAGGAACTCTCCCGATCGAAATTTGAGTAAAAACACAAAGAGATATGTCAAAAATACGAACCAAAAAGTAGTTTTTTCTTTTCTTCCTCCAAAATTAATAAATATTATTTTATTATTTTAACTATTATTTTATTAATTTTCCTTAGGAGGCCCNCATGATTTATTTCCATTTGATTCTAGAGTTGTAAAGTTCCTAGGAGTGATTAAGGATCTTGTGGTCAATTTTACTCAATTACCGATGAAGAGTGTTATTATGGATGTGGTGGTTGTTGACATCACTCCTAAGTTTGGTATGTTACTCTCAAGGTCTTGGGAAAAGAAAACAAGTGGTGCATTGCAGATGGATTTGTCATATGCCACTATGCCTGTATTTGGGGGAGAAAATAGAAGATTGTACAGGGAACTACATTATGCTTATATCATCACAGTTGATAAGAACCCAACGAACCATCCTATTTATGTTGTAGAGGAAGATTTGGGGTCTTGTATGCTACATTTCAGCGATGAGGATAGAAATGGAATGCTAAGTGTAGAAAAAGAAGAACCAGTCAAACTTAATGTTGAACAGAAAGATGAGTTATAGCAGATGTATTTTGGTGGCTCCTCATCCAAGGAAGGAGCAGGAGTTGGCATTGTTTTGATTTATCTTGGTGGAGAGGTGATATGTTTGATGTATAAGTTGGAATTTGTGACTACTAATAACACAGCAGAATACGAGGCATTAATACTTGGCTTAAGGGACGCAAAGGACCTTGGGATTCATCAACTTTCTGTTTATGGTGACTCTAAACTAGTTGTCCAACATGTGAAGTACAAATATCAGGTAAAACAGGATTTGTTGAAGGTATATAGAAATGAGGTATGGGAAATGATTGACAATTTCTTCATAGATTTAAATATTTATTTCATTCCCATAGATCATAATCAAACAGAAAATTCACTCGCTTTGGCAGCCACACACTTCAAAATTCCAAAACAAACCCAGCTAAAATACCCAATTGAAGTCAAATATAGGCCTTTTGTACCAGACAATATCAGACAGTGGAGATTTTTTTAAGATGATTTGGAGATAAAAATATTCTTGGAGTTAATTGGAGAGTTTTCTAATTCATTGATTGACCAAGACCATAATGATGAAGTTGATTATACTGTTGAATATTCAGAAAATACAATTGTTAAGCATAAGATTATTGAGTTGAAGGGAAACTTTATTCCCAAGGGTTTGGTTCCCCTTGAGAGGATATTTTCTAAAGATGATACTCTATTAAATCCAACCATGCAATCCTCATAGGAGAACATTATAAGTTGTAATATTGGTACAGAAGATCAACCCAAGATGGTGAAAGTTTTCAAATCTCTCTTAGTTGAGCAAAGGAATAGGTATATCAAATTATTGAAGGAGTTTGTTGACATCTTTGCTTGGTCTTATGAATATTTAAGAACCTATGATACCAACATTATTCAACATAAGGTTCCTTTGAAGCCAAATGTGAAACTTTTTAGACAGAAAATGAGAAGAATTAACCCAGCTTTGTTTCCAGTCATAGAAAAAGAAGTCAAGAAGTTATTGGATGCGAAGATAATTGTTCCACTCAGATATTCGTCATGGGTGGAAAATTTAGTTCCAGTACGAAAGAAGAATGGAGAGATTAGGTTGTGTGTGGATTTTATCAATTTGAATAGAGCTTTGCTGAAAGATAATTATCCATTTCCCAAGATTGAGCAAATTTTGCAGAAAGTAGTAAGTGCCCAGAGAATTTCAATGGTTGATGGATTCTCAGGTTACAATCAAATTGCTATGCATCCGGATGATAAGGAGAAAATAGCCTTCACTACCCCTTGGGGTACATTGATGTATGACAAGATGTCGTTTGGTTTAATGAATGCTGGTGCAACTTTTCAAAGAGCTATGGATATAGCTTTCGTTGGAGAAAAGAAAAATTTGTAGTAATTTATCTGGACGATATCACTGTGTTTTCTCAATCTAATGAAAAGCATTTGAAATATCTGAAACAAACTTTTTTGGAATGTAGGAAGTTTGTACTGTCATTAAATCCTAAGAAATCCCATTTTGTTGTTCAGGAAGGTAAACTTTTGGGACATATAGTTTCAGCAGATGGGATTAGAATAGATCCTAAAAGAGTCAAGGCTATTTTGAAAATCAGTTTTCCAAGAAGTAAGAAAGATGTCCAGTCATTCATTGGAAAAATCAATTTTCTGAGATGGTTCATCCCAAACTTTGCTGAAACAATAAAACATATATCATCCATGTTAAGGAAAGACCAGGAGGTAAATTGGACAGCAGAAGCTAGAGACTCAATTGAGAAGATCAAACAAGCCCTTACAGAAACACCAGTGTTGGTAAGCCTAGACTTTTCAAAAGACTTTTTGACTTTCTCTTTTTCATCTTAGGACACTATAGTTGTTGTTCTATTACAAAAAAATGCAGATGGATTAGAACAGCTAATAGCTTTCTTTAGAAAAACTCTTAGATATTCAGAATTAAAATACAGTACACTAGAGAAACAAGCATATGCACTTGTCAAAGCCTTGAAGTTCTTTAGGATCTATATTTTGCATTCGAATATTATTGCTTATGTACCTAATGCTGCTATTAAAGAAATTATAACTCATCCAGACAGTGAAGGAAAGTGGGGGAGATCGATTGCAAAAATCATGGAATATGATGTGGAGCTTAAACCTACCAAGCTTGTAAAAGGACAGGGTCTAGCGAGACTATTGGAAGATTCAAATTGTGAAGCCCTTGGTCTTCATTTAATAGCAAATCAACCAATATAGGAGGAGTTGCAAACAAGGAAAAATAAAGAACAAATCGTGGATAAGTATGCAGAATCAGAATGGTATGCCGATAGTTCATTTTTTATTGCATTTGCAGTGTCTTGGTCATTTGGATAAGAAGGAAGCTAGATCATTAAAATTGAAGGTCACCAAATATTGTCTAATAAATCAGCAGTTACATTGGAAAGATCCACGGGGAGTCCTACTCAGGTGTTTGGAGAAACCAGAAACTCAAGAGGTCATTTCAGAATTACATGAAGGTGCCTATGGAGATCACAAATATTGGAAATCCACAGCCTATAAAATTCTAATATCTGGATACTACTGGCCATATTTTTCTTCTGATGTCTATCAGCAGGTCAGGGCTTGTATTCAGTGTCAAAAATTTGTTGGCAAACAAAAACTTGTATCGTTACCTTTGAAACCTATTGTGGTAAATGCTCCTTTTCAGTAGTGGGGTCTAGATTTTATAGGTGAGATCAATCTTGTTTCCTTTGGGAAACACAAATGGATACTTACAGCTACTATTTTTTTCACAAAATTGGTGGAGTCCATCCTACACAGAATGCAAATGATAAGGTAATCATCAACTTCATTCAAGAAAATATTTTGAGTAGATTTGGTTGTCCTAAGAAGTTGTTGACTGAAAATGCTCAAGATTTCAAGTCTACGGGCATCGTTACTTTTTGAGAGAAAAATGGAATTATTCTAAAGAATTCTACATTCTATTACCCCCAGGGGAATGGATTGGGGGAATCAACTAACAAAAATATCATCCAGAGCATTAAAAAATTGTTAAATCAGAACAAGAGATCTTGGGATTCAATGTTGAAGTACGCACTCTGGGCAGATAGAATAACCACCAAGAAAGCAATAGGTTTGTCTCCTTTTCAGTTGATGTATGGTACTGATATTGTCTTTCCAATCCAATTAGGTATTCCTATAATCAATTTTTTTCAGGATAGTCGGGAAGAGCTTAATGATATTCAAAGAAGGATTTTCTCATTGATTGAATTGCAGCAGTAACGTGAAGCCCTAGGTGAAAAATCTCAAGCTTGCAGGAAAAAGATTAAGGAAATATTTGACATGAAGGTAAAGGAATATACTTTTTCTTTTCGAGACATGGTTCTCAAATGGGATGCCAGAAGAGATCAAAAGGATCACCATGGAAAATTTGATAATTTATGGTTGGGTCCTTTTATAATTTCAAAGATTTTGTAAAATAATACCTTCATACTGCAGACTCTGGAAGGTGATGAATTGTCCAATCCAGTGAATAGACAATTCCTCAAACATTTTTATAGTTATTGGAGGTGAAAGAAATTTCACTCATTGTACATACCAGTGTGAGATAGGTGGAATAAAGACTCCAATTGCCCAATGGAAGTTTATAGAATAATAGGGAAGTTTCAGTTTAGATTGCATAAGGCACTCGTCTACAGGTTCTTGAAACCTCACAAGGAGACTTTCATCCCTCGACAGGAGCCAGATGTTAAGACTGAAATTGTACCCAACCTTTATGTGTTTTTTTTCTCAAATGTTTGTTCCTTATTTATTTCTCATTTTATCTTATTTTAAATTTTAATGATTTTGAATGTCTTTTTATTTTATATGTTATCGTTTTTGTTTTAATTTATTTTATCCTTTCTTAAGATTTTACCGAGTGGCTTATTAAGTATTATATTTCTTTTCAAAGTATTCAAATATTGATTTAAGTTTAGTCCAATTCTTATATCCAAAGTCTAACTTTAATTTTGAGCTTGTTTGCCAAATCTTTCATGTTGAGGTATTCTCGCAAGGCAAAATCCAAACCATATACACTAGAGCGTTGCAGGAATCAGAAATCATAGAAGAGCGTGGTCTATTGATGGCAGAACATGGCCTGTTGCATTCGATGATGCTAGGAGACTCCCAGACACCTATTCAGCATATCACGACACATGTACAAACCTGTCATGAGTATCATTGAGGAAATCGGGGATTTGAACTGCCACGATTTCAAGTTTTAGGTTATGAATTTCATAGTTGTGGATACGTAGTTTAAAGGTTCTTGAAGTTTCCAAAGAAGTGAATTAGCATATTTACAGTAGTGATATCGAGAAGAGTGGAAAAATCAATAGGTTTGAGCCCACAGACACCAATTGGGCCACGAAAATTCCCAGAGTGTACAGCGTTGTTTAGGGCAGCAGGGTGGTTTAGTTTTTTCGAGAGGATCACCGGTTTTAATGTTGAAGTTTCACATTATTTTGCTCAAAATCTCATCAATGGTGCTGTAACTTTTAACACTCTCAAGTTTGAGCTCACAGAAGGTTTAGTAGTTGAAGCCACCGGTATCCCGATGGATGGAGAATCCCGGTTCAAGAAGGCCTCCTTCAATTTTAACCCTAATGATTTCTTATTGCCAAGAAACAAAACCCTAGACTAGAGAAAATGGGTTCACTTAGAAAATTGTAAGCCAGTATGGAGATAAGTAATTGGAATTATACAGAGTTATATCACATGTGATGGCAGGTTCATGTCGGTGTTTAAATATCATGTTAGGTTTTTGTAGCACTTGAACCAGCAATCTAGGATGAATTTTTCCCTTATTTCTTCTAAAAATCCTCCAGAAAATCTCGAATAGAATCAAAGGACGTTTTGATCATACAAACCAGTCGTTATTTCTTCATGGTTTGATCAAATTGATCATTTGTACAGTTTTGTCGAAGGAAAATAGAAGCTGGGATCACTTTCTATTTTGGTCATGGTTTACCATCGAGCAGGGTTATCATGTAAAGAAGAGCTTGCCTAATAAACAATCTAGCTTTGTTAAGAGATTCAAAAGAGGTGTGATTGAATACTTAGTACACGACAGCCTTCAGAAATCTAGTTCATGTCAAAGATTCAGAAACCCTGGTAATGAAGATCAGGGAAAAGCGTTGGAAAATGAGCAAGAACACACTTTGGAAGATGTAATAATGGAAAAGACAGTTAATTTGAATCCTGAGGAGGATGTTAGTTCAACATAACAGAATCAGAATGCTATATTTGCACAGGAAAACCTAACCATAGTATCTTGTATAGCTGATACGAAGGATAACATTTTGCAAGCTCCAGATTTTATGGTAGATATAAAATCTCTCATGCATCTAGAAAGACCAAGATGGAGGCCAAAGACAAGAGCTGTAAATAAGCTCAGATTAAACATGAAAATAATATTGGACCCTAAGATGAAAAAAGATAAGATTACAATTATTTAGACTCTTCAAATGATGAGAATAAGGAAAGTAAAAATAATTTGAAGCCACAACAAGATTACATTCAAGAATATCATCCAATATCACCAGAACCAGTTCAAGAAGGCCATGAAGTTTCAAAAGAGTAGGCTACTCCCATTATGGAACAAAGTATGACTTCAGTAGTCTCATTTGTAGAGGCAGCAATGAAGAATAGGCAGGAGGAGGATTTAAATTTTAATAAGTTGGATATTTCATGGTTGTCAGACCGGGATTCAACATTGCCTGGAGAGGTGCATATGGATTCTAAAGTCGAGAATCTCAGGAAATATTTGCAACAACATAAGTCACAAATTCACTTCCTAAATGAATCTAATGACAGGATTTTGACTACAAATAAGAGATTAAGGGAGTACCTAGAAGATATCAATGCACATTACCAAGAATTAATAGCAGTGTCGAAAGAAGCTTTGAAGAGGAAGAGAGAAATAGAGAATCAATTTGAAAATATAACCAAGCAAATTCAGGATTTAAACCAGCAGAATAAATTATTGTCAAGCAGAATTAAAATCCTGGAGACAAAACAAGCTCAAGATAAGAATAAGTCCCATGCATTGGAAGGGATAGCCATGCTAGCAGAAGAATCCAAGCAGTTATGAGCACCACCTAATGTCCATTTGTTCAAGTATTTCATTTTGTTATAATGTATATAGTAGTTAATAGTTTGTTGTCTTTAAAGATTCGAAGTTAGCATATAACTACTTAGTGTAACTGCCTCGAGACTAGACCTAAAGACAATTATGAAACTGCCCTATTTTGTAAATGATAAAAGGAGAAAACTTTAGTTGAGTAGGGTTCGATTTTTGTTTCAAGAAGGGCTATAGAGCTAAAAACGTTGGATGTATATTCAGACTCATACATATGACTCTCACGTAAGGTTTTGAAGACTGAGATTGATTTCTATACAATATAATCCATTTTATCCTATCTATTGATTTTGTTTATGGCCAGTTTGACCACTCAGCCTATGATTTTGTTTTTTGATTAAAGTTTTATTCTTGTGAATGCTCATACGTTGTGGACAAAACCAGTACTTTTCTTATGATTGTTTATGGTTTATATTTATCTTTTATACATTTATGTATCATTTCTTTGATGGTATTTCATGATTTAGTACCTGTATTAGTTTGATGATTGATTACCTTGTAAATGAAACCTTCAAACCAAGAAATTACAAAAGAAAATTCCATTTTCTTTTAAATGTTTTGAGATTGTACTAGCTTGTTCCCACATGAAGAATTCCATGTCTCCTCTTCATGAAGATCTTACCTTCTTATCAAGTATTTCATCTTCCTGAAGTTCATTGAGATACTCAATAGAAAACATGTCCATAGAATGTGCTTGAACCTATACATATTGGTCTACAATCATAGGAGGCTCATACAGTTTCAATTTTTCCACATTAACAATGGAATACATTTGTATATAAGGAGTAAATTCTAACCGGAAATCATTATTACTGAATTTATCCAAAATTGTAAAGGGTCTATACCTAATAGGTTTCAACTTTCTACCTTCACCTTGGAATCGATCTTTGCTTATATGAAGCCATACTCGATAACCAATCTGAAAATGATGATCTATTTGATGCTTTACATGTTGTTCTTTGTACTTGGCCTGACTTGATTCCAACTGTTCCTACACTGGTTGATGAATTACATGGATCTGTTGAATCATTAGAGGAAATTTCAACTCAAAATGGGCCTTTTAACTTTAACTCAAACTCCATGTCATCATGTGTTAGCCAATGAAATTGCTTTAAATTTGAAATATCGTTTAGGTCTTAAACACTTTTTTAATATAAATTTGGGGATAGGTATCATAAAAAAAAAACTTTTTGTTTTTGTTTGTATTTTCAACATATCTCCATGTGTTTTTACTCAAATTTCGATCGAGAGAGCTCGTTGGATGCGGAATTAAATTCTGCATCCAACAAGTACCCACTTGGCATACTTTTGACGGACCCCGCTACCCCAAAAATAAGAAATACCTGAAAAAAATGTCATCGTCACATTTTTTAGGCATTTCTTTTTTTGGGGTAGCGGGGTCCGTCAAAAGTATGCTGAGTGGGTACTCGTTGGATGCAGAATTTGATTCCGCATCCAACAAGCTCTCCCGATTGAAATTTGAGTAAAAACACGTGGATATATGTTGAATATAAATTAATAAATATTATTTTATTATTTTAACTATTATTTTATTAATTTTTTTTAGGAGGCCCATTTTGAGTTGAAATTTCCTCTAATGAAACTTCTAAGATTTATCTGCATCAACCTGTCTACATTCCATTGTATCTTTACCAAAAACAAAGTCTAAAGGAGACTTTGGCAAGTACCCAAAACATGTCTCAAATGGAGACTTCTTAGTTTAAGAGTGTATAGCTCTATTGTAGGCATGTTGAACATGATGCAACTATTCATCCCAAAGATTAGGATGCTTAGCACAATATCCTCGAAGAATATATACAACGGTCCAGTTGACCACTTCAATTTGTCTGTCGGTTTGTGGATGAAATGTTGTGTTTTTCTTCAGCATTTTGTCCATAAGTTCCCATAAATATGACCAAAATTTCCCAAGAAAGCAGGAATCTTGATCAGATATAATCTAATTAGGAATTCCAAAATGGACCCATACATTTTAAAAGAACAAATAAGAAGTCGTCTCAAATTTGATCTTCTTTTTATAAGGCATGAGTATGCACATTTTACTAAATTAATCCACAACAACATATAGATAATCATGTCCTTTTCAAGACATTGGTAATCCTCCTAGAAAATCCATTGAAACACTTCCCCATGGACGAGAAGGAACTAGAAGTGGAGTGTACAAGCCTAAATTTTTATTACTTGGTTTACTTGTTGCACACATGACACGACCTTTTACATATTTGGACATTGTATCATTAATTTGAAGCCAATACCAAAACTTTTGTAATTGTGCTATAGTTTTTCCTACTCCAAAATGTCCTGAAATGAGAAAAGTATGAGCTTCTCTTATCACATGCACTCTTTCACTTTGTGGAATACAGATTTTACCAAGATGATACAACAACTTGTCATTGATATGATAGTTCAATTTTTCATTCTAATAGTCATGCCTTAGTGAGTCATATACTTCTTTAAAGTCTTCATCCTTAGTATATAGTGTTCAACATAACTTGCATGTACGAGAGGACTTTGTTGGAGATTTGAAGATTTTCCCTGGCATCGATAATGTCTTGATGATGAGCCAAGAATGGCTCAAAACGTAGACATTAAACCATCATTTACCGCGGACTCTCTAGATGATGCCATTAACCTTTGTTGAAGATTCTCAGCCAAAACCATTGCTAACCGGTATGGAGCAGATATCCTGAGAATTCTAAGACTCCTAGAGAAGATCCTGATCTCCAAAAGTAAGAAAATTCCTCATCTACAAAATATATGGAAATAGGCCAACTTCCAACTCTATAATGATGAAATGATATTGGGAACCCAAACATCCAGCCTGGAAGAATGGAAACTATTTATTGATTATATTTTTCTATCTACCCAACTAAGGTCCTCATTTGCAAATGTTTCCTAGTCCAGTCTAGTGTTAAAACACCATAAGTTAAAACACTTTATTAAGTTCCTAGGTGTCTAGTGAATTGTTCCATGTGTTTGTTAGGATACCTAGTTCATTACTTGACCATATGAGAGAAGTTTATCCATAGTAGCACCCTCATTTTGCTTTGACTTTGCTTTTACTAAGTTCAAGCACACATCCTGCTTTTATCTATCTTTTTATGAGACAAAGCAGCTTTATTCAGCTTTTCTCTTGGATTAGGATAGGCAAGTAGTGCTAGGATTCCTTTGAAAAGTTGTTTCTTTGTGCATTAACCATATCCATCCTTTTCTCCTACAAATCCACTCAATTGTTGATTTTATGTCACTCATGGTCCACCAAAACTTAGCTTTCCCATTCGTGACCATTAGCTATGAGTTGGATTGACACCTTATCTAGATTGGGGGGATTTGGTCTAATCTAAGCCATTAATTTTGTGTGATACTTGAATTTCCTCTAAGGCATTCAAATTTCCTTCTTGGTATAATCTATTTATTGTACATTATTCATTATGCATTAATGTAATGGAAATTTATCCACTCGAGTTTATTCTATTAATGATGTTCTGCTCAATATGTCTTCAATGTTTCTTTTACCTTTTTTGTAACTATAGAAATTCTTGTGAGGACTAATTTGTTTCTAGATCCTGGCTTGTTTAATTCATGTATGGTTTCTAAACCATTTACAAAATTTTACATGGTATCAGAGCTCAGGCAAGGTGAGCTTAGATTCTTCCAATAGTGCATGAGAAGCAATGGAGTTACCAAAAAAATATTGGTGCAGTTGCCTTTAAGCCATTGGATTTATCATTTGGATTCTATCCAAGTGTGATGCACTCCTAAATGTGTTTATTATCGAAGTAAGGAGCTATTTTTTATTCTAATCATATTTCCAAGTTTTTGTTTCTTTGTGTTACAAGTATCTACATTAGTTTCATGGATTCGAAAGCAACTCCTCTCCTCTCTCCATTCAACTTGAGTGGAAATTAAATATGAGCACATGTGTTAAGAGAAAATGTATCTATGATGTGTCTATTAGAGTTGTAAATTATCCCTCTTAGGAAGAGAAGAGCGATTGGATAAATGATTGTGATAAAGCATATGGAATTATGTATCTGGCAATGTCTCCTCGAATGCATTATCACATATATTATGTTGCGTATCCATTCGAGCTCTGGAGCAATATCAGCGAAGCCTTTGGTGTGCGGGAAGAAGAATTTGATGCTTGGAGTGAATCCAGCACCTCCTCAAGTATTCTCTCTCTGAATGTCACAACCTCATGCATTTGTTAAGATGAAGTTGTTGTTCCTAAAGAAGAAGAAGAAGATGCAAAATGTTCAACCTTTGATTCAATTCAAATCCATTCAAGTCTCCTAGTAGAGGATCCTTCTCCATCTGTTGCTTCTCATGAATCACTTTTACATGAAGAATACTTTCGAGTTGTTCCTATTGAATAAGTACCCATTCATTCATTGTTCTCAAAATATTCAAGTTTTGAATTTGAGTATGTTACGTGAGCCATTGCTCCACCTCCTATCCATGATCAGAGTGCGCAATCCAGTGATCTCCTTAATTTTTTGGAGGTTAGATAATATTTTGAAAGTGATGTATTCACTCTTCTTAATCACACGCTTCCTACCTATTCCTACATGATGGTTGATCCCTTTCCTCATAGTTTAATTGAAGTTGGAGAACATTGTGCATCATCCATCTCATTGGTGCACCTAGGAATTTTCTTCCACTCTCTTGGAGCTGATATAAGCTTTGGTTTGAATTTTCAAGACCATCCATACTCATTTAGAATTTATTTCACATTCATGGTTCAAATATCAAGTTGAATGAGCACATTCATTCGCTTGCAGATTGTGTAGATATCAAGCACATTATCTAGACATGGGAGTAGCAGGCACTTCTTCCCAAGCAGAAGGTTCCTCTAGACATCTAATCAAGTTCACACCTACTTGAGTTTGGAGCAGTTATTTTTGGTGTACCTAATGTCCATTTTTTAGGGAGCATTTTCCCCATGTGGTTTATCCTTTTTCCTCAAACTATATGAGTGAATAATGTAAAGGGTGACCATAATCCTAGTATCTTGGACCCTAATTTTGTTATTTTTCTCACTACCATTTTGTATTAAGGGGGCATCTTTGAGTAAAATCCCATCTAGACCATATGTTAAAACACTTTTATTAAGTTCCTAGGTGTCTAGTGAGTTTTTCCATGTGTTTGTTAGACTACCTAGTTCATTACTTGACCAAATGAGACAAGTTTATCCATAGTAGCGCCCTCATTTTTCTTTTACTCTATTTTTCCTGATTAAAAGTGCCCATCCTGCAAATATCCAGCTTTTTATGAGACAAAGCAGCTTTATGAAGCTTTTCTCTTGGATTAGGATAGGCAAGTAGCACTAGGATGTCTTTGTCAAGTTGTTTCTTTATGCCTTAACCATCTCCATCCTTTTCTCCTACAAAGCCACTTAGTTGTTGATTTTATGTCACTTATAGTCCACCAAGACTCGACTTTCCCATTTGTGAACTTTAGCTATGAGTTGGATTGACACCTTGTCTAGATTGGAAGATTTGGTCTAATCTAATCCATTCATTTTGTGAGCTACTTGAATTGCCTCTAAGGCATTCACGTCTCCCTCTTGGGAGAATCTATTTATTGTACACTATTCATTATTCATTGATGTAATGGAAATTTATCCACTTGAGTTTACTATGTTATGTGTTCTACTCGATATTTCTTCACTGTTCTTCAATTTTTTCTGTAACAATAGAAATTATTGTGAGGACTAATTTGTTTCTAGATCCTAGCTTGTTTAATTCATGTATGTTGTTTAACATGTTTACAAAATTTTAGATGGTATTATAGCTCATGCAAGCTGAGCTTAGATTCTTCCAATAGTGCACTAGAAGCAATGGAGTTACCACATAAATTATAGGGCACTTTCCTTGAAGCCATTGGATTGATCCTTTGGAGTATGTCTAGGTGTGATGCACTCCCAAATGTGGCTATTGTCGAAGTAAGGAGCTCTTTTTTATTCTAATCAGATTTCCAAGTTTTTGTTTCTTTGTGTTATAGCCTTATCTACAACAACTTCATGGATTCAAAAGCGGATCCTCTCCTCTCTCCATTCAAATGAGTGGAAATCAAATATGAGTGCACATCTTAAGAGACAATGTCTTTATAATTTGTCTATTGGAGTTGTAAATGAGTTATATTATGAAGAGAAGAGTGATTGTCTAAATGACTGTAACAAAGCATATGAAATTATATGTCTGGAAATGTCTTCTTGAATGCATTATCTCATAGATTTTGTTGAGTATCCATTCAAGCTCTAGAGAAATATCAACAGAGCCTTTGGTGTGCAAGAAGAAGAAGTTGATTCCTACTGTGAATCCATCACCCCATAAAATCTTCTCTATCTGAATGTCACAACCTCATGCATTTATCAAGATGAAGTTGTTGTTCCTAAAGAAGAAGAAGAAGAAGATGCAAAATCTTCAACCTTTGATCTAGTTCGAATTTGTGCAAGTCTCCTAGTAGAGGCTACTTCTTCCTATGTTGCTTCTCATGAAGCACTTTTACATGAAAGAAGACTTTCAATTTATTGTTCTTGTTCAAGAGATTTTCATTCATTCATTGTTTTGAGGATCTTCAAGTTTTGAATCTGAGGATGTTATTTCATTCATTCATTGTTATGAGAATCTTCAAGTTTTGAATATGAGGATGTTATTTCATTCAGTGCTCCACCACCTGTGCATGATCAGAGTGCGCAACCTGGTGATCTCCTGGATGTTTTTGAGGTTACATCATATTTTGAAACTGATGCATTCATTGTCCTTGATCACATGCTTCCTACCAATTCCTACATGATGGTTGATCCCTTTCCTCATAGTTTCACTGAAGTTGGAGAACATCGTGCATCTGCCATGCCATTTTCCAACCTAGGAATTTTATTCCACTCTATTGTAGCTGATATAACCTTTGGTTCGATGTAATGTTACGTTTTGGTAAAAAGGGAATAACTGAGGACTAATAGCACTAGGAGTAGAAAGGTACATCAATTCAATATTATTAAGTCATCAGTGTAGTAAGAAGGCCATCGGAGTTCATATCGTAAAGAATGTGGAGCATGTAAGCCTTATTTATTCAGTGTTAAAGTCAACGTGAAATTGGAATTGCATGCATGCAAAAGTGAAGCGTAAACCCTAAAAGTGACATGAAAACCCTAAAAGTACATGCTATTCTATTTAAGAATGGTTATTGGACCAAACATGATATCTATTGTTATTGTTGATTGATTTTGGAGTTTCAAGCAGCAACACAATGTGCAACCGTGGTAGTTGGGTTTGGAGACGATGTCTTCAGCTAGCGAGGGTTCGATAGTGAGATATATACCCTAGTCTCTTATTGGGATAGATCATCCAGGTTTATCCACTGCATCCATCATATACTACAGTATTCAGGGATCCAGCACATTCCGAAGGGTTATTAGCAGATCCACTGGAATTATTAGACCACCCATCCGGATCCTTATGCATGTGACTATATCTGGAGTCATTATCAGCCAGAATATCAGTGGTAATTGTTAATTTCTCTCTAGAAAAACCTAACCCTAATTCAGCTATATTGCATGGTGAGTTTGAATGCATAATTATTTTGCAAATTTGTATGTGATTGAGTTTGTGAGTCAGCACTATCATAGAACATTAGAGAATATCAATATTTGGGATATTACAGTGGTATCAGAGCATGTTCCTAGCCGGCTATGGGAATGTAAAAGTTTAAATGAATTCAGAATACCCATGCAACATTACTTACCGAAGAGAGAGGTTTAGAAACAGTGATAAAGGAGAAGAGGAGTTAGAGGACATAGAGTTGGGGGGAAGATGGTATCAGTTCGGAAAGGGCAGAGAAAAAATGGCCGATGATGATAAAACAACTTTCAATAGTATTATATTAGCCATAAAAAAACTCACTACTAGGCAAAAATAAATGATGAGTACCTTTAGGCAAATGACAAAGAAAAATGGGCCCACCCGACACAGACCCTTGTTTCCCAATAGTGATAGGGTATCCACCAGTAGTAGTGGGGATCACTTACATACCAACATGCAAATCCATCCCCATATATACAACATGCCTTCCCGACCTACCATGCCTCAATATTGAGATAGTCCAGTTACAGTGCCTCTAGCACAAGTAGAACCAAAAGAATCCATGAGTGCCTATCTGAGAGAGTATAGAGCTTTAGGAGATGACTTCCATTCAGTCATGACCTTCACTGACTTCTTCCACTTTAAAAGTAAGAACAAACCTAGAGCTTACAATAGGACATTCACCCAGAACTATGAGTTACAGTGCATCGTAGGGAAACTGACTATCCCTACCTTTGGGGGTACCCAGGGTAGCCTAGCCCAGAATTGGGTGCAGAACCCCATGATTGAGACAGATACCATTAAATTGGCTAATTTTCATTTGTCTGGAGAAGACCATGAGTGGTGGTACCACCAGTTAGTAACACTGGGTCACAATACCATCACATCATACCCATATTTTACATAGAGGCTCATTGCGCAGTTTGATCGAAATGACCCTAAGGTACACTTTACAGAGCTGCCACAACTCAAGAATACAGATGGTGTAGATGCATTTATTTTGTAGTTTCATAGGATAGTAGTACATGATGAGGATGTGCATGAGGAGATAGCATTAGAGCCATATTGTGAGTCTAGCGACACAAGCACATTCGCTAGTTGAATTATGGACAAGCCGTGTGATGAGTTGGAGTTGGTACACTCTTCATCACCTATAGCAGGGGCCCAGACAGTTATGACAGGAGAAATACATGAGGTAAGAGGCAATGAGCACAATATTCGAGACAATGAGAATTCACACATGGAGGTTAGGGAGATTTTATGTAGTCATGAGATAGAGCTTCCAAATGATATTCGTCGAAGGAATATTGAACGTGTCAAAGAAAGAATTCTAGCAATGAAAGAGAGGACCAAGATACTTCGGAACACCATATTACATTGAGATGTTGAGCTTACAGCTCTTCGAGTTGTATGTACTGAGTCAACGGTAAGTATTTCTAGTATTGAAGAGCAGTTGGATTACTTGATGGGGAAGCAAAAGAAACATAATATTGCATTTCAAAATAGTCTTCTTCAGGAGTACATAGACAAGGCTTGTGGTAGCTTGAGTCCACATTTGCATAATGGCGGATGGTTTTTATAGGTTGGCCAGGATCGAGAAATTGGGCAGTAGTATATGAGCATTCCAGTTGAAATCAGAAGGGCAGAATTCCAACTTGGTAATATTATTCCTTGTGATGGTGCTTATGGATGAGATCCTTTTCAGGGGTTGGATTGGAGAGAGATTAAGAGTTGGTGTCCTATTGAGTGGGTGATTCTTGAGAAGACATTCCTAGCCAAGGGTATAGTCCCATAAGAGCCTTCAAATATTTGGGATGAAATATGCACAAGTTTGCATTGGGATCCAAGTGGGAGACCTTATGAGCAGTGGTCACAGTGTTTACTGATGGTGTTACTTGGGAGTCTACAGGATGCTCCTTGTGTTGATACTACATGGGGTAGCAGTGGATGCATTTTGACCTTTTCAATTCTCAGATTGATTTGGGACCCTGGAATGACAGTGATTGATAGTTTAGTGGTTGCTAGAGGATGCTTTCAAGAGGTCTCTTTTGATGGTTCCTTGTTTACACCGTGGTTAGTCACTCTACTTATAGGAGGCTTACATGGGACATTTTGTGATTGTACCATGCAGTGCAGTGCTTTGAGCAGAGGGTGCTACAGATCTCCTAGGATAATTTGGGACCCTGGGATCATCGCCGGATTCAGTAGGTTCAGTTGATTGATTGTGGATTTGCATTGGAATTGCTTGAGGACAAGCAATCTTTGGCGAGGGAGGACTATAATGCTCTATTTTGGTAAAAATGGAATAAATAAGGACTAATAGCACTAGGAGCATAAAGGTACATCAATTCAGTATTATTAAGTCATCAGTGTAGTAAGAAGGCCATCAAAGTTCATATCGTAAAGCATGCAGAGCATGTAAGCCTTATTTCTTTAGTGTTAAAGTCAACATGAAATTAGAATTGCATGCATGCAAAAGTGAAGCGTAAACCCTAAAAGTGACATGCAAACCCTAAAAGTACATGCTATTCTATTTAAGAAGGGTTATTGGACCAAACATGATATCTATTGTTATTGTTGATCGATTTTGGATTTTCGAGCAGCAGCATAACGTGTAGCCACGACAATTGGGGTTGGAGATGGTGTCTTCAGCTAGTGAGGGTTTGGAAGTGAGATATCTACCCTAGTCTCTTATTGGGATAGATCATCTAGGTTTATCCATTGCATCCATCATATACTACAGTATTCAGAGATCTAGTACATTCCAAAGGGTTATTAGCAGATCCATATTTTGCAACCAGAAGTAGCAAGGAAAACACAGAAGGATTCGTTGAGACCACAAAACCCAATATTTCCTCCGCATGTCAGCTTCCTCTTTCTCAGCAGGCCTATCCTATGGTATGCAGTGATTATCAACCATCAGTTTGCTCACCTAGAGCAGCTATCAGTCAATCAGATCAGTTGGGGCATGAGCAGTAGAATTGCGAATCAATTTGCTAGGGCACTTAGAGGCAGCCAAAGCTCCGCATGTGCCAAGCCATCTCTCCAGCATCAATAGACGGAAAAGATCAGAAAGTTTCAGTCCGAACAAACCTCTCCTCCTACAAAAACGTCACCTTCAGTCTGGAGGGTCTTTACGGTACTGCAGGGCAGTAACACCGGAGGAAAAGAGCATTATTAGACCACCCGTCCGGATCCTTATGCATGCGGAAATATCTGGAGTCATTATCAGCTAGAATATCAGTGGTAAGTGTTAATTTCTCTCTACAAAACCCTAACCCTAATTCAGCTATATTTTAGGGCATTTTTGCATGGCGAGTTTGCATGCACAGTTATTTTGCAAATTTGTATGTGATTGAGTGTGCGAGTCAGCACTATCATAGAACATTAGAGAATATCAATATTTGGGATATTACATTCAAAGTTTCAAGACCATCTGAATACTCATTTGGAATTGATTTCACCTTCCTTGGTTCGAAGATCAAGTTTAATGAGCACCTTCATTCGCTTGTAGATTATGCACAAATCAAGCACATGATCCAAATATGGGAGCATCAATCACTACTTCCCAAGAAGAAGAATACTCTAGACATCTAATCAAGTTCACACCTACTTGAGTTTGGAGTAGTTATTTCTTGTGTACACCATGTCCATTTCTTAGGGAGTATTTTCCCCATGTAGTTTTTCCTTTTTCGTCAATTTATATGAATGAATAATGTGTAGGGTGACCATAGGCCTAGTTTCTTGGGCCCTAATTTTGTTATTTTCTCCCTACCATTTTGGCTTAATGGGGGGTGTTGGAATAAAATTCCATCTATAACATAGTTTAAAACACTTTTATTAAGTTCCTAGGTGTCTATTGAGTTGCTCCATGTGCTTTAGTAGGATACCTAGATCATTACTTGACCATATGAGACAAGTTTATCCATGGTAGTGCCCTCATTTTGCTTTTACTCTTTTTTTCCTGAGTTAAAGCACCCATCATATGTAATGTCCCAAATTTTTCATTGGGTCACAATGGACAAATCAAATTTTCCATATTCATGAAATTTGTCAAATGGATGCTAAAAGTCAAATAATTGCCAAGGAGGAAATCACTAGTTTCCTAGGTTGGGGGTGGAAGCTTTGAGATTTGGAATAAGGGGGATAATAAATGATGTTTAGAAAATAGAAGGGGATAAATATTTAATAATGTATCTTATTAAATAAATAAAATATAAAATGGAAGTGGCAATGGAGCATGAAGACACATGGAGACTATGGGGCCCACACTAGCTAGAATTCCTATGTTAAATGGTATCTTTCTCTTGCAAATTAAAATATATGGGAAGAATAATGTTTTTGGATGGATTATAAGGTTAATATACTTTTCCATATACTTCATAGGTCAAATTTGGGATGAATTGTAACTTACATGGGAGAGGAAGAGCCAAATGGGAGTTTCGTGGACACTTAGCTAGATTCCCCTTACATTTATGACATCTATGACACCAGTGATGGAGATTCTATGACAGTTATGAAACAATTCATATCTGAAGTCTGACATACTGACATTTCAGGACTGAATAGAGCATCTTAGAGGTTTAATTTGGGAGTTGGAGAAGGCCAAGAGGCTCCTACTCAAATTTGGGAGAAGAGGGAAGGTGAAGAGAGAGTCCGTATAGCATAGCATGAGCAACCACACCAATTAGACTTAGATTTGGTTTATGGATGGATTTGGAACCTTATAAGACTAATAATTTTTATAAAATACAGGGATCATCCATGAGAGGAACCTTTTTCTCATTTGTGAATTGCGAGAGCTAGTGGATGACTAGTTTTCTTGCTTAAGCCAATTTCGAGGGTGAAAGATTCCCATCCTATTTGGTGTTCGGAAAATCCACTCAGGTATTTCATGGAGATTTAATGTATTCTTATTTGCAGGTGTAAGCTACAGGAAATCATGTGGATTTTTCTATGGCAGCACTCTCTCTCAACTATTTCCAGTTTTCACACCATATTCATGCCAATGGAGGGATTGCGCTTTGGATGAGCTATTGATATATTTGGGGAATATTATAATGCCAATTATATTATGTGATGATGTATATTCTCTTTATTTCATGTTCAAAATACTCTCAGGTCGAAATACTCAAAACAATTCACGTAAAAATGTTGAACAATGAAGAAATAGTGTCATTTCCCCACTATCTTGTTGTGAACCATTGTAATGCTGGTGATTTCAAATTGGGAGAGCATTTAATTGTCCATTTATGATTGTAATCAGTTAAATATTACCTTTTATTCGTTCTCAAAAATTTTCAAGTCGAAATTCCCAAGAGTTGTATGTCAAAATGACTTTTAATGAGCAAACAATGACCATTCCCACTCCATTTTGATATATGCCATGGTAATGCTTATTATTTCGAATGGAGGAATGTATATCTGATAAATGTATGATGTATGGAATGTAATTAATTTGTATTTAAAGTCTCATTTTCAGTACTTAATCATTGGAATCCATTTTACTCATTTTTATTGCATTGGGAGAAGATTTGGTGCATTTTCCCCAAGGGTCGAAATTGTGACTTGGGAGTTGTTTTGGAAAGAGTCATAACAGCCTGTGTAAACTGAAACATGATGAAAATGAGACTTTAAAAAGGTATATTACACATACCTATCCTCTTTTCATAAATTCAATTGAATTTGGGATCATTTGTGAAGCCATTTCCGGCAATTACCCAGGGGGGAATTGGAGCCCCAATTTGCTAGTAAGAACTCCTACTTTGAACAGAACATTAAACAAGTTTGAAGAAGTAATTGGGAGGTCACAAAAAATACATGAGAATTATATTTAAGTTATATTATCATTCATGTACCTTCAGATAAAATTTGGAAGCATTTGGGTCAATTTGGAGGTCTAGACATCAAAACTAGTCAAGAGCCAAAATTGTGAAAAAATTGGAAAATTGGGCATTTTAATAAAATTACAAAAAGGGGACATTACAATGGTATCAGAGCCTGATCTTGGAACATGATGTGGTTTGATATTTATGAGTGCAATAATTCAGGGACCACCATTATATATTGAAACCAAAAGTGCTTTTGTTGAAGAGGAAAAAAAAAGTAGGAGAAGAAGACAATTTTTTGGAAACTATGACTATGCATGAAAAGAGAACCTCATATTATGGTAAGGAGATAATAAAAAGTATGGAACCTATAATTAAATACATGGCCAATAATATTATGAAAGGATTCAAATTTTTGGCTATCCAAAGTTGGGAAAAATATATTGATTTTAAGAAAACTAAGGGGAAAAATGCATCAGTTTGCTTGAAGAAGCAAAAGGAGGAGACCCATGAACCATCTAGTTCTGAAATAGGTGGAGTAGAAGAAGTAGTACATGAAGATTATAGAAATTTACTCCCAAGTGAATCTGAAAAATATGAAGAGACATCACATGAGTATGAAGAAGTTTTTATTGAAAATACTGAAGATAATTTTGAGACACATGCTACCTTGGAAATGAAACAAAGAGCATCTACTGATGGATGCTTGAACTATGAAGGAGTACCTACTGATGGGTGCTCACAAATCTATGTTGGTGACATAGAGATCAGATTTCAAAATGTTTTTTCAAGCCAAAATTCCATTAAACATGAAAATGAATACCTTGTAGCAGTTGAAGAAGAAACAAGATCAACTTCCCCATCACCACTTGAGCTTTATAAAGTTGGTCCAAGCAAGAAGGAAGAAGATGAGGAGGTTCATTTGCAAGAGCCTCATTTTCTTGAATGGTCCTTAAAGATGAATGAAAATAAGATCCAAGAGGCCCTTAGAATACTCCATGACACTGAAGCATTGGTATCAAATTCTTGTTGGAGAGCTACTTCCTTAGAGGATCCATCCTTCCTTGAAGACATGGAGAAGATCCAAAGAGAAATGTGCAACATCAAAGGTAATTTCATGTCTTTGATTTTTGATAGAAAAAATGTCATTGAGCTTATTGAATGGTTACATGAATCCTACTTGAAGAATAATGAAGTTATTGATAAGCTCACAATTCAAAATGAACAACTTCTTGAAAATTTGCAAGACACTTGTTTTTCCTCCGATGTTTCATATTTTCATAAGGTAGATTGCTTGGAGGATTCTCATGACATGATGGATCATGAGAAACATGAAAATTTTCAGGTTCTTGATGTGCTTGAGGATTATAGTGATGAGATCCAATGACTAGTAATGGTGGAAGAGGAACTTGAGTTGCCTCTTGAAATTGGTTACACAATTTTTGAAGAAGTGCATAATTCCAACACCTTGGAACCAACCCATGAGGAATTTTTTGCATTTTCTAGGGAGGTGAATAATCCTACCCCTATGGATACTTCAAATTATGACCATTTTTCACTTACTGGTCATTTGGGTGAGTTGGTTCTTTCGCCTACATCCTACACTTCTAAATTTTGCAGCAGTCATCCTAATGAAGTATGGGTGAAAGGTTTCTTTTCGATGGTGCCACATGAAGAGCATGGAAATTCTATTTCTCCTTTAGATGATGGAATTATTAGAGAACCATATTATTTACATTTGCAGAAGCATCCTTTTTTACATTACGATTGTACACATCTACATGCGTGCACCTATGATGTTCATTTGAGTCACTTGAAGACTCATGTTTTTTCTTGCTCAACACTTGGTTCATTTGATGTTGGAGGAACTTCATCCAACACTTGGGTGAAGAGGGATATGATTGAGGAAAATTATTATTGGAAGCAAAATCCTCTGTTATTTCATGATGATATACATATTCATGGGTGTATTGATGAGACTTCTTTGAGACACTTGAAGTCTTCCTGTTTTATTTGCTCCTTATTTGGTTCATATTTTGGTGGAGGTTCTTCATTCACTTCTTGGATGAAAGAACAAATGGCTGATTCTTATTTTGATGCATATTACATTCTTTGGGAGCAGCATTATAGGACATGGGATCCTCACCTATGTCATTGGATCATATTTGATTGGTCACTTGAATCATTTTTGTACTTAACAAATGGTAGTCTACTCACTGGAAGGTATAAGAACTTTCATGATTTCTTGGTGATGAACCTCCTTGATGTACATCCTTATTATGTTGTTATATACTTTGATGATATATATTATGCACTCATGATGTTTGGAGGAATGCATACAAGAAAATGGGATCCAGGAATTCTCTTTCCAAATGGTATGGGTTGGAGAGCACTCTTAATTTTTGGAGTGCAATGCAAGCAATGGGACCCTAGGATAGTTTTTAGTCCCATTTATTTCAAATTTTCTAGGAAACAAGCAGTATGGGAGATGGATTCCCCATTAAATAAGGTGACGTCAATCAGAGTAGTGCAGCAGCAAGCATGGTGGTTCCTCTCTGAAATATTCATGGAATCTCAAAGACTCAAGGTGGGCGGCTCAGTGGCAACTTCAAAGAATCATACAAAAAGCAAGTTTTTCAACAACCATGTTTGAAATTGCTTGAGTACAAGAAATGTTGGGAAGGGAGGATTTGTAATGTCACAAATTTTGCATTGGGTCACAATGGACAAATCAAATTTTCCATATTCATGAAATTTGTCAAATGGATGCTAAAAGTCAAATAATTTCCAAGTTGGAAACCACTAGTTTCCTAGGTTGGGGGTGGAAGCTTTGAGATTTGGAATAAGGGGGATAATAAATTATGTTTAGACATTAGAAGGGGATAAATATTTAATAATGTAGCTTATTAAATAAATACAAGAGAAAATGGAAGTGGCAATGGAGCATGAAGACACATGGAGACTATGGGGCCCACACTAGCTAGAATCCCTATGTTAAATGGTATCTTTCTCTTGAAAATTAAAATATATGGGAAGAATAATGTTTTTGGATAGATTATAAGGTTAATATACTTGTCCATATACTTCATAAGTCAAATTTGGGATGAATTGTAACTTACATGGGAGAGGAAGAGCCAAATGGGAGTTTCATGGACACTTGGCTAGATTCCCCTTACATTTATGGCATCTATGACACCAATGATGGAGATTATATAATAGTTATGACACAATTCAGATATGAAGGCTGACATACTGACATACTGAAATTTCAGGACTGAATAGAGCATCTTAGAGGTCGAATTTGGGAGTTGGAGAAGGCCAAGAGGCTCCTACTCAAATTTGGGAGAAGAGGGAAGGTGAAGAGAGAGGCCGCATGGCATAGCATGAGCAGCCACACCAATTAAAATTATCTTTGGTTTATGGATGGATTTGGAACCTTAGAAGACTAATAATGTTTATAAAATTCAGGGATCAGCCATGAGAGGAATCTTTTTCTCATTTGTGAATTGTGAGAGCTAGGGGATGACTAGTTTTCTTGCTTAAGCCAATTTCGAGGGTGAAAGATTCCCATCCTAGTTGGTGTTTGAAAAGGTCACTTAGGAATTTCATGGAGATTTAATGGAATCTTATTTTCAGGTGTAAGCAACATGAAATCATGTGTATTCTTCTATGGCATCACTCTCTCTCAACTATTTCCAGTTTTCACACCATATTCATGCCAATGGAGGGATTGCACTTTGGGTGAGATATTGATCTATTTGGGGAAGATAATAATGCCAATTATATTATGTGATGATTTATATGCTCTATATTTCATGTTCAGAATACTATCAGGTCAAAATACCCAAAATAATTCATGTAAAAATGTTGAACAATGAAGAAATATTGTCATTTCCCCGCTATCTTGTTGTGAACCATTGTAACGCTGATGATTTCAAATTGGGAGAAACTTTAATTGTCCATTTCTAGTTGTAATCATTTAAATATTATATTTTCCTAATTCTCAAAAAATTTCAAGTCGAAATTCCCAAGAATTGTATGTCAAAATGACTTTTAATGAGAAAACAATGACCATTTCCACTCCATTTTGATATATGCCATGGTAATGCTTATTATTTCGAATGGAGAAATGTATATATGATAAATTTATGATTTATGGACTGTAATTAATGTTTATTTCAATTCTAATGTTCATTACTTAAGCATTGGAATCCATTTTACTCATTTTTATTGCATTGGGAGAAGATTTGGTGCATTTTCCCCAAGGGTCGAAATTGTGACTTGGGAGTTGTTTTGGAAAGAGTCATAAAAGCCTGTTTAAACTGAAACATGATGCATATGAGACTTTTAAAAGGTCCCTTACACATACCCAGGCTCTGTTCATAATTTCAAGTGACTTTGGTATCATTTGTGAAGCCATTTCCGCAATTACCCAGGGGGAATTGGAGCCCCAATTTGCTAGTAAGGACTCCTACTTTGAACGGAACATTAAAAAAGTTTGAAGAAGTAATTTGGAGGTCACAAAACATACATGAGCATGATATTTAAGTTATATTATCATTCATGTACCTTCAGATAAAATTTGGAAGCATTTGGGTCAATTTGGAGGTCTAGACATCAAAACTAGTCAAGAGCCAAAATTGTGAAAAAAATGGAAAATTGGGCATTTTAATAAAATTACAAAAAGGGGACATTACATCCTACTTTTATCTATATTTTTATGAGACAAAGTAGCTTTATTCATCTTTTCTTTTTCATTAGGATAGGAAAGTTTAGCTAAGATGTCTTTGGAAATTTGTTGCTTTGTGCCTTATCCATCTCCATTTGTTTCTCCTACAAAGCCACTCAGTTGTTGATTTTATGTCACCAATCGTCCACCAAGACTCAATTTTACCATTCATGACCTTTAGCTATGATTTGGATTGACATCTTGTCTAGATTAGGGGGATTTGGTCTAAACTAAGGAATTCATTTTGTGAGGTACTCAAAATGCCTCTAAGGCATTCGAATTTCCCTCTTGGGAGAATCTATTTATTGTACACTATTCATTATGCATTAATGTAATGGAAATTTATCTACTTGAGTTTATTATCTTATGCATTCTGCACAATATTTCTTTTATCTTTTTTGTAACTATAGAAATCCTTAGTGAAATCTTGATTTGCAATCTAAATCATCCTATGCAAAATCTTACAGTATCAATTACTGGTTATCATTCAAGATAAGCATACAAGATAATGTAAAAAACAAATTCATATATACACATACATATAATCTATTCATTTAATCTCTTTTTTAATATTGTTATTATTAGTTTAACTATACAAGCTTTTTTTTTGAAGTTACAAAGAAATATATCAATAAAAACATAATATATGTAGATTCCTTCTATAAATCTTCAATATCTTGGCTCTCTTGTATCGATGTTGAAGTTGTTTGTTGTTGAACTATTGTTGGCCGATTTGTCAAATTAACAGATGGTGGAGGAGCATACTATACTTTTACTATTATTGTTAAAATTGATGATGACTTCAGGTTGTGTATTCTGGAAAACATTAGGTTGTTGAGAATGCACATGAATTTCAGGTGTAACTTTAGGTGCAGGTACTAACCTTTCAAATTTACCACCTACTATAATATCTAACCCGCTAACCCATATATCCTTTAAGCATTGTTCAACTCACCCCTTATAATACGAAATAATCTATCTTAGTAAACATATTTAGGGTTGTATTTAATATATTATTATTATTGTTATTGTTATTGTTATTATTTCAATGTGATTCACAGCTTGAGAGCTCGCTACATTCATGGTTCCAAGCCAAGAGGGCGCACCCTATCGGCATTACATCTATGCCTAATACCAAAGGACCCAGAGAATTGAACCCACAACCTCGACCATGTTCTGTCTTGGTCATGGAAGATCCAACCAACTGAGCTACACGTCAGGGCTATATCAAGTATATTATAAGAAACAATTTAACCGTATCAATTTCAACAATTATATAATACAAAACATGTTGGCTTATTCATCTCGCCAATGATTTAGTGCAATGTATTCATAGATTGTGAACTACTCTGGTCACTATTTTCAAATTATTTTTAAAAAATGGGTATTAAACAATTTTAGTGCTCATTTCACTTGTCAATATTGTAAATCACTAATCAAATTCAATAATATTGATAAGAAAGCTCATAGAATGAATATTAATAAAAAATAATAATAAAAATATTGTTGGAATAAAAGAGACAAAGTTAAGTTCGTTATTCTAAATGTAAGGATAAAATGCATATGGTAAAAAAGAGGTGGGTATAGGATAAGGGATACTATATTTGAATTATATTAAAATTAATTTAATGGAGTTGTGTTAAAAAAAAAACTAAAATAATGATTTGAGATTTATAAGATAGAGGTTAAACAACTTAATTGGATTATGAATAAAGTGAAACATAAATTAGGAATAAAAAATCAACAAGAATAAACAACATTGTTCATTCAAATAAAACAATTAAATTAATTTATTAAAAGAGGGGTAAGCAAGGTGAGTAGGGGAGTGAGGAGTATGGTAAGTAGTGAAGATTATTCAAATTAATGATAGGAATGATGAAAGAGAAAATAAATATTGACAGAGTTAGGAATGATGAAAGAGAAAATAAATATTGACAGAGTTATGGATTATAGGTTTTTAAGAATGGTTAAGTTTATAACCATCTTCTCGATTAAAATTGTTTGGGTGTTTTTAAATTTTTAGGGTTTATTTTATAAGGTGTGATGGGTAATCGGGGTTGAAACACAAAAAAAATGTTCGATTGAAACACCTGTAGTGATTGGTGTTGTGGAAATGCTACGGTATAGCTAATTTACTAAGGTGATTATTAACTGTCTCAATGATATGTTCTTTGAGATTGGTTTGGATAGATCTAACAATTCGGCCAATATAGGATTTTCCACATGAATAAAGAATTTGGTAAACACCTTGAGAAAGAAGGGGACTAGATTTGTTTTTTATGCTTCTCAATAATTGTTTGAAAGTTTTGAGAGGTTTAAAGAATGTTATATAATATCCTTTCTATCTAAGGTCTTGAAGAAGTGATCAATAATACCATCGATGTAAGAGAACAAAATTAGAACTCAAGGTAGGCAATTAGGGAGGGGTTTCTTCTCTTTTCGATGGAAGTCGGTACAAAACACCTATTAATTTGGGATAAATAATAGTCATTGGCTAGGAGGTAATTAGTGAGGGGAGATATCTTTGTTTAGACGTTGGGGTTCAAAGATGTGAATGACTCCATAAACCAAGATTTTGAGAAAGACAAATTTTTGAGGTGGGAAGTGGTGGGAATGGGCATGAGTCTTTTTGTGGTACACTGGATGGGAAAGGGAACCATCCAATTGATGAATGACTAGGAAATCAAGGAAACAGAGGGGTTTTTCATGTTGGATTTTCATGGTTTAACACATATCTGGAAGATAAAGGGGAAAATCTACTATTGTAATAATCTCATGCAATAAAATATTTTCAAAATTGTAATTTTTCTTAGGAAATGTGCCCTGATTGTAAGTTTTAAACATGTATGTAAAGGGAAATAATGCATAAATATTTTTAAGCACAACAAATATTAAACAATGTAACACACACAATACGGAGAGATTTGCCTTGATAACCCTTAATCGAGAAAAACCAAAAAAACTTAGAGTCGCGCCTCTCTATTTTCTCATTGTGTTTTTCTTAAATATTCACAATACAATCTTTAGGTATTATGCGACATCCAAAACCCTAATCCATTAAATTGTATTAGATTGAAACCTCAAACCCATTAACCAAGATAAATTGTGTATTCTTCAAAAATAGTTAAATCATAGAGAAACAAGGACAATGACACCCCCCCTTCTCGGAGCTTACTCTCAACGCATACAATAAAACACAAGAGAAAGAGGTATCATAAGATGAGGAAACCCACATTCAAATAATATAACACATACCCAACACTAGGGGTTATAACTTGTTGGCATTCAGTAGATGTATTTGGTATTTATTTTCTTGCACTAATTTTTTTTTCATTGGTGGTTCACTGAAGGGCTACATACACCAATTAATGTGCCAACACCTACTATTCTGTAGAATCAAGGTATGGCCAAAATTACATGTTTAGTCAAACCATTACGTATTCAATACATAGGGGCTCAAGAAGAGCATCACGTCACTTACAAGAATTGAACTTGAGTGGGGAGGGTAACAATCATTCCTCCCAACCACCCAAGCTACATCTAATGGACAATTTAATCTTCATGAAATTTATTTTATTGCACTATTTGAGAATGGGGTTGGACAAAAGTGTAATGTTATTTGTTGCAATTTAATATTTTAGATTCAACCCTAAGGTTGAAAATTCATGGGAAATTGATCCAAGAACCTAAATGTTAAGGTGGAATTTCAAAAATTGCATTAATTCCCTAATTTTCAAAATTTCTACATTCCATTGATAATTTTTCCAAAGAATATTTTATCAACATGTAAAGGAGGAGATTAGAGCACAACTCTAGATGGCTCATCTTGCTACTTGGTTGATAACCTCTCAAATAGATAGAGAAGCACAAGCAGTGGTTATTGACCAAACCAAATAACTCACTTTTGTTCCACAACCCTATCATCATTTGATCCTCCACCTTCTCAAAACCCTTGGGTCCATAGGTTACCTTGAGCAAAAAGCAATAGAATGTTAATGTGGAGACCTCTATTATCATCGTCATGATAAAAAAAATCAACAACATCAATGTAAGGAACAAATAATGTTTGTCATAGATATGGCTCCATTTGACTGCACAAGGCAATTTCAAAGCAAGTCACGGCATACTTGGATCAGGCATAGATTACATCTCCTCATGAAAATACCACCTATGAGCCTTTGTATGAAGAAACCCTAATTTCCCTCCATGCTTTATCATGGATCTCAACTTCCAAACCCCAAAGTCAGCTAGCTATATCAAACAAATAAAGGTGATTGTCTTAATCAATAGCAACAACACCCACAACTTTATTCATCATCGAGTTACAAAAGAAACCCACTATTATATTCATGCAGTGCACAGTTTTTAAATCATGTATACAATGGGGGTATGATGAAATGTGGTGGTAAGTGTGAGAATGTGAAACTCCAAATGGGGGATTATTAGGCTTAAATAAAAAATGTTTGTTATTGAAATGGAAGGATGTGATGTGGTTCTCATAGAAAAATGGTTGTGAACATTGGGTCTAATTACAATGGATTTCAAGGAGTTATATATGAATATCAATAACAAGGGCCACAAACACACCCTTAAACTTCTCTAGGTCAATGCATCATAAATTTTCAACTCTCACCATATGGAAAAAGTTCTTAAAGAAAATCCACTCGACATTATTGCTCAATTCAATCCATCCAAATTACAAATAGTTCCCCACATAAAATTCACCTTTATTTGCAAAAAAATTTTAATGGGCAATGACCTATTGGATGAGCTTCATTGTGCATAATGTTTCACTAAACTAGAGCTTTGCTCTGGGTATCACCAAATCCAAATGATGGAGGTAGACATTCCTAAGATTAACTTTCACTTACATGGACATTATTGAGTTTTGGGTGACACCTTTTAGTCTTTGTAATGCCCCATCCACACTTTTTAGATCCTTCTAAACAAGACTTTTTTACCCTTTCTATGCAACTTTGCTCATCTTTTTTTATGACATTTTGATTTTTAGCAAGGCTTCAAACACACACGAGGAGCATGGTGATAAAGCCTTATAGCTACTCCAAGATAACCAATGGTTCCTTAAATGTTTCAAATGTGATTTTAAGGCTTCTAAAGTGGAATGCTTAGGTTACATACTCAATAGGACAATTGTAGAGGTGGATCCCAAAAAAATTGAAGATAGAAAAATTGGCCATAACCCAAGACTCAAAATCTTCTAGGGTTTTGTTACATCTCACAAGCTACAACCAAAAGTTTGTTCAAATTTATGGTTTAAACTACAAGCCTTTTAACCACCTTGCTCAATAAGACTACCTTCATGGGGAATGATGCAATAAAGTAGGCCTTTCATGCCTTAAAGGAATCCATGTGTGTTGTTCTAATCTTACCAGTGCTCAACTTCACTAATACTTTCATCCTAGAATGCAATGACTCAAAAAAGGTCTTGGGGCATTGTTGATGCAAGAGGGGTGCCCATAGGTGTTCACCATTGAACAATTGTGTAATCGAAACTTGGGAAAGTCCAACTATGAAAAATAAATGATGAACTTCCTTCATGTCATCGATACATGGCACTCATATCTCATTGAGAGGCACTTTTAAATCAAGATAGAGAATTATAGCTTGAAGTATTTTTTGGAACAACAACTGTTATCAACAAAGTAATGCAAGTGGGTCACTAAGATATTAGTTTATAATTATGAGATCATATACAAAAAGGGAAGGGGAATGTGGTGGTTAATGCTTTCTCTAGGAAATATTTGGAAGGGTCCCTGTTTGTCTCATCCTTACCAATCCTAGAATTGAGTACAAAAGTACAACAAGAGTGTTTGGTTCACAACAAAGTGGTTACTCAAGCTCAAGGAGGACCCCAACCTCCCTACAATATATACTTGGTAGCATGACACCTTGAGGTATAAAGGGTGTATATTTTTGGTATTTAACCCTAATTTAAAAAAGTGTTAATAAAACTGCATTCCTTTCCTACTATAGCTCAATCAAGCTTTTAGAGAACATACACAAGAGTTAAGTCATGCTCCTTTTGGGAAGGCATGAAAAAGAAAATCCATACCTTAATCACTGAATGTGCCATATATTAAAGGAACAAGGGTGAAATAATAAAACCTCAAGTCATTGCAATCGATACCAATCCCCGCCACTATTTGAGCTAAAATTTTCATTAATTTTATTGTTGACTTTCCTAAAGCAAGCAACAAATATATCATCGTGGTGGTAGTTAACCATATTTCCAAATATGCTTACTTATGTGTATTATAACACCCATTTATGCCATCCACAATTGCTCGTAGTGTTGCTTATTGGCCTGTTGTGACAAGGCTCGAAGGGTAGGCAACCCCTAGGATAGAGGCTCACCCGATGAGCTTCAAGACATATCGAACTCTGCTAAGTCACAAGTTACTGGTATATTTGGCTTGCAAGTTGTTGGATATACTCTTAGGAGGTTGTTGTTCCCATGGTTAAAAAACAAATTGCTCAAGTATTCATGGATCAAGTTTTTAAATTATATGGCATGCTTACTTCCATTATGATGGATTGTGATCCCACCTTCACCAACAAATTATAGCAAGGATTGGTTAAGCTACAAGCCACACCTAAAAATGAGCATAGTGTATCATCCCTAAACAAATGGCTATGTTGCATGAGTTTTTGAAATGCGGGAACATTGGGAACGCGGGTACGAGTGTTTGATACGACTAGAAGTTTCCCCTAAATTTATAGGAAATGGTAGGTTGGGAGCAACAATAATATATATTAAAAAATATAAAAAATAATATAATTAAAAAAACAAAATTAAACGTATGGCATGCTATTTAAGGATTGTATTATAAAATTAAAATATCATGCACATTATAATTCATTGATAAAGGAATCCATACCTCATAATACCATTTTCATCCTTTAATAAAATTAAAATACCATAAACTTTAAAGTATAATATTAAAAATGCTCAAAGTAATACATAGTTCAAAAGTTGGCAAAAATGCCTAAGTACTACATGGTCCAAAAGTGCCGAAAGGCTAAGGCCTAAAATATATCACAAGTTACAATGAAGACAATCATAAAGTTTGATCTTCAACAACAACGCTATCCATATAAGCTTGAGCGTCACTAGGCATTTCACCTCTATGGTCACCACCACCATCATCATCATCATCATCATCACCAACAATAGATGCAATGTCATCTAAGGGTATGCCAACCGAACCTGCATTTGGTGGAGGAATATCCTCATCATCGTCAATTTGATCAGCATCTTCAGCATCCACATCCCACCGTGCTACAGGTCCCTCTAAATAATCAGGTAGCTTCCTAGAAAAAAAGTCGAAGACTACTATGCACATAAACCAGTTTCTCTGCTCTCTTAGAAGTAAGTCTATGCCTCTTAACAGAGTGGATGAAACTATAAGTAGAGCAATTCCTTTCAGCTGCTGATGAACTGGAAACTTGAGATAGCAAGCGTGAAGCAAGTTGTCGAAGCTCTTGGATATCCCCCCCATACATTCTTCACCATCCTATGGGATTATTTTGTGCATAAATATTGATGTCACGCCTTGCATATTGAGTGAATGCAAAGGGACATAAGGTTCCAAAATCAATAAATTTCCCACACAACACATTTGTTTCATTTGGGGTATACATTTTTTTTATGGCATCAAGAAATCCATGTTTTACCTCTTCATCATCAATGGAGAGAACTCTTTTTGGTCTCTCTATATACCACTTTGGATTAAGGGCATGTGCAGCCATGTGAAGAGAGGTATTGAGTTTGTTCCATCTCTTCTCTATTATCTTATGGATTTCTTGGAAATTTTCCAAAGAAGGGTTTCTCTGACGTATTACATTCCTTACCTTTCCTACCATACAATCCATACATTCATATATTTCCCCAAGATTAGGGGAATCAGAATATGCATATGTAATCAACTCCACAATTCGAGATGTAAAAAAACAATATACTTACACTCACACCACCAATCCTCATTAAGAAGCATATATTTTCTCTTCTTTGCTTGAGTTTATTTAGACTCAGACCATCAATTCCACTCTTCTGCAACGACAATGGCTTGTAAGGGTGCATACACCTCAACCATACGATCAAGAAGAATGAAGTATGTTACATACCTTGTTTCTGCAAGCTTCAAAAAATGTTTCTATGATTTCATCCTATATATTGCCAATGAGGCATGGTGGTTGCAAATGAACATTTGTGCCTCTCTTGCCTCTAAAATGATTTTTGAAATCCAGGATATTTTACCAATGTCTTTGAGGACATTGTTAAGAGCATGTACACAACAAAGAGTCCAAAAGATATGCTTGTATCGTCTTTGGACCATCAATCCAGCTACTTTGCAAACAGGTGTTGCATTTGTGATAGTGTGTACAATATTTGAAGGACCAATCTCATCAATTGCATCCTTCAACACTTCAAACATGAAAGTAGCATCTTTCAATTTTCCACTATAATCAATTTCTCTTAAGAAGTAGGGCCATGCAAGAGATGTAACAATAATATTCAACAATGGCCTATGTTGAATGTATGTCCAACTGTCCATGACTATTGAACACCTTGAATAAGTCCATGATTGTTTGAGGTCTACCATACGCCCTTGCATTCTTGTCACCCCCTTGTCTAATAATGATGTCCTCATTTTGTTGTAACCTGGGGGTGTATATCCTTGCCGAACAGCTAAGATTTTTTTCACCATTTCCTTGTAATATGGTGAATGGGTGGCATTAAATGAAATTCCATGTCCATGGAAAAATAAGCGACAGCATCGTCAACCTCATCCCTATGTACAACATTGTAGATTTTACAAATTTGTTCAATAGCAGCAACACTGGCAGACTTGTTCCTCTCAGGAGTAGAGCACACTTAAGACTCAACTTGGTTTAGTTGAATTTGATTCATTGAATCTTAGACATCATTGGAGGATGATAAAACCCTAGGTATCTTAAAAGGGTGATCATTGTTTAAGTCAGTTTCACAGAAACCTGTGGCATCCATGTGAAGCTTAGTAAACTCCATTCTTTTTTCAACATTACATGTACAACCCTTAACCCCATCACCAGCTATGCACAAAAGATGATGCCACATTCTAGTATATTTCCCCTTAAACACATGATTGCACAACATACACATCCATTCTTCACAACCCCCACTATTCTTTTTCTTATTTTGAGTAATTTTCTTCCCAAATTTTAACAAGGGTTTCTTGGGGTTTGTTATTTGGCTTGGTCTTGGGCTTTCAACTGGACTTGGAATAGGATTAGTGTCTTGCTCACTAGATGGTATGCTCCCACTCTCCATGACTTCCTTGAATAGTACACAACATAGCATGTTTAAAATTTAGTTTGATGACAAATGTGCATAGTTAAAACTTAAAACTTAAAACAAATTGAAAATTAATTATTGAGAAGTGTTCATTTATACATGCCAAATTGAAATAAATTATCAATGAACATAAACTTATAAAATCATAAATCATACCTATATACTAAAATTAAATATTGTATAACTTAAAAACTTTAAAAGTGCGGTCTCTTTTAAAAATTTAATTAATATGGAATTTGAATGAAATATTTATGAAAGTAAAGTTGTAGAGTGAAACTTGGCATTGGAGATTGAACATAATAGAAACATAATTGTAACTAAGCTAGATATATAGCTTATATGATTGTATTGTATCTTTGCTTTTTTGAATATTAAATAAAAAATAAAATAATTTAATGAACCATTAAATTATATTATTTTGATTTTTATATATATACTCAAAATTTAAAATTGTAATAAGTTATAGCAAGAAAAATAAAAACATACTTTTATAAAAAATTCAATTTACATATTAAAAATTATAAATTAAAATAGCTAGTTAACATTGTGATTGATATAACTAATTATAAAAATAAATTACAATTATTAGCAATTGGTTCATTCATAAAAATTAAATTTTCTAAAACGATAAAAAAAAATAATACAAATTAAAATGTAAATTATTCTTTTTAATTGTGACATTATTTTATTGAATAAAAAATTAAAATAATAATAATAACATTTACAATAAGTAGAAATTTTTAAAAATTAATATACATTACCATTCACCTAAGAAAAAACAAAAATTATTTAAATTAATAATTTCTAAAATTATAAATGCTGAGATATGCATTGCCATTCACTTAATAAAAAATTTAAAAAGTAAAAACATAATTTAACAAGTGGAATAAGCAACGCAGTTGCTTAGTACCTGCCACTTATGTAAGAAACAATGTAAAGTAAATTAGCATCGGACATCATTCATGGTCATTTACAACTCCATGAGTGATTTAGGCGTTAAGTATCCCTTCGTAGTCTTATGAGAAATTTTTGGTAGACATGAAACACCTAACACTAGACACTATCATCCATAGCCTCATAAGTGATTTAAGGCATACATAGCCCTTCATAGTCACGAGAACTATTTTTTATAAGCATTATGCACCCAACAATAAAGTAGTAAGTGATATATTGATTGAGATGTATATAATTTACACAATGTAGTGAACCATTCATAACTCAAGAGTCATTTAAGGCTTACACCGACCTTTATAATCTCAAGAGTGACTCAAGGTCTACATAGTCTGTCATACTTCCATGAGTTATTTTTGGTAAATATTATGCACTAGTAGGGTTAAATATTTTTGTGACATTGTGAGATGCATTGGAAATGGGTTATTTTTGGTAAATATTGGAAGTAGTAAAACTAAGACTCAACTCCAAATTAAAAATTGTTTCCCATAAAACCATCCAATAGGAGAAAAATATACAATAATTAAAAGCCATATTATTGGAACACAATACAACAGAAAAATTATTTACATTTTAGTAATGTTTAGGCGATAAAAAAAGACAAAGTGAACTTATTTTTGTTGGCGCCTATGTAGAACTATCCAAGGAATTTGGTCATAGAGATGAATGCTTAAGTAGAGATAGGATATCTACTTCCACTACCATGAAGATGACACATAGGAATATCAGGGAAACAAAAAAGAAGAGACCTTTATTGAGGCAATGTATGTTGAAAATGACCTCATAGAAGGAAGATTTAAAAATTATAGAATAGAGAAGTTAGTTGATCAACAATATGGAAAAAAAAACTCCAACAAACACTAACATTAGATCTTAAAATTTGAGTAGATAAGAAAAGTGCATAAGGACACACTAC
>LPNX011164270.1:82447-169121 GCA_001517045.1 Pseudotsuga menziesii
GAAATCCAGATTCAATTGTAAATGACTATAAATTACTAATGAGTTGTACAAACTTTTTTTAGATGGTTTTACAAAAGAGCCATTTAGCAAGACCATATATTTGTTTGCAAGAAATGATGACATCAACACTCATTATAAATGTTGTTTGACATCTGTAAGTCATCATATTACAAGTATGTTGTGCTTTAGCACTAAGACTTGATAATTATGTAGACATTCTATGAGATGAAATAGGTTTATAGTATTTAATTTCATACGTGACTTTTATCATCACTAACACAAATGTTTTATTACAATTCACCATCTTCATCATATAAATATCTATTCATATTTTAATTTAATTTATATTATATTCACATATAGAAAATTTTGGATAAAATAATTTTAATAAAATGATTTTGTTTCCAAACCTATTAAATTATTAAAATCAATATAATATATTGAAAAAAATAAACAAAATGAATCTCTATAATATATAATAACTTAACATCTAAAAAATATTTAATAAATTAATAACAATTATAATAATAAAATTCAATACTAAAATAAAATAAATAATTATAACTTGATTGAAACTCAAAAAAATAAAAATAAAAACATCAATATTTTCATATCCTCAATATCTACATTTGTCTTAGAAAAATGTTGACATTTATAAACCTACCACCATTCTCATTATATAGCATTTTAACATTTCCTAAATTAATTTATTATTATATTGAGTGTCGTGTTTCTCATGTTCTTTTTGATAAATACGCCGAGAAATTGTAGGGCGCGGACCACTTTTTCGGTGTTGAATGGAAGCAGTGCAACAATATCTGTCTGCCTGCTTCCGGTGGATGATTTTGCGATTTTTAAAGGCAAATGGTCCAGTGGATTCCGTTGTCTGAGCGCAAATCTTCGATCGGCTACAAAATTTGCAGAGAACATTAATGATCAGCATGCGATTTGCTTCCTAGTGGCCAGCGTGCAACAGGTCGTCTCTGTAGCGGTTGATTTGCCAGCGGTGTTTGCACTGCTGATCGTGTGGAGGCAGAGGCACTGCATGCGATGGATGAGGTGTCAAATTCGTAAGGAAATCAGATTTCTTAGTTTATGCCGTTAAAGCCGTTCCAGGGGCCATATGGAGTCAACATCTTCACATTGTATTTGAAATCGCTGATAAATTTTCTCGGGCTTTTCGTTCTGAACGGTAAAGTATGGAATCGTTTTGTTATTTGCGAAGAAAAAATGGCCATTATAGCTAATGTTTGATTGAAATGCAAGGCGTGTGGATCCTTTCCCCTTAGCCTTCATCATCCAGTTTTAAAGGCTCATTGATTCGGTCTGTTTTAGAAATTGCGAAGTGACTTTTGGTTTTTTTCCAATGGATGATTCCAGGTTTTCATGGCGGAAGAGCTTAAAGTCTTTGTTGTTTGGAGAATCCAGCTTCAGTCACAGGTTCTATTCTTCGCCGGAACATCTTTTTCGTGAGAGAGATCGTTTCAATAAAGATGCAGCGCATTATTCACTCCATTGCCCCAACGATATTGATCAGGAGATCGAATCCTGGAAGCATAATTCATGTGCAAGATCATCCAGAAGATTAACTCTGCGAAAGCACCTGAGATTTTCCTTAGGCTGGCCTTTTTAGCTGGATGAAGTGGAATTTCTTAAGCTCTGTAAGTCCTTACAATCCTTTCAAATCTGCTTGTATCCAGCATTGTTGTTTTAAGGTTGTTCCCAAGAACTAGGTTTCGTGTTCTTTTCAAAAGATTAAGCTTTGTGTTGAATCTGATGCAAAAATCACTCAGGATTCAGGTGAGCAGAGATCGGGTTTTGCATTGAATAATTTCGAGGCAGGTTATTGCAGTGCTGTAAAATACCCTCTTCGCACCATGGCTTACGCTAATGATGATCGCAATAATGAATTTGAGCTTTCGTGCTGTCCCGTCGAAGAAGCTAGTCATGATGATCACCACAATGATGAGGAAGAGAGCTCTGGGAATAGAGACCATCGTAATGTTGGATGGTATAATTGTCCTGAAAAGTATCAAGATGATGGGGAAGAGGAGGTTAACAAAGATGAATCTCTGCGCTGAGGTTTTGATGTCAAAGAAGCCTTGCGTAATGGAGAGGATTGCGAGGACGAGGAGGAACGAAATGACAATTCGAAATCTTCATGGACGAGCCTTCTTGCTGTGGGAGGCAATTGCAGTGAACAGCGTGATGAAATTTGCAAGGATGATAAAAAATATTCTGAGCGCACAGGCCTCCATGGCGGCGAGGCTTACTGTTTTGATCCTCGCGGAAGAGAGGATGAGAAAGATGAAGAATATGGCAAAGATGCTGCCGAACAGGGGAATGAAGAGGGCTCTCTATGCAGAAGCAGTGATGGCATTGAAGTTGACTCTGAACAACGAAACGATTCGCTGGAAGGTGGGCACGTGGAAATCTGAATTATAAATAACATAATAATAAAATATAATAAATGTTGATGTCATAGTAGCCATGTGTCAAGTGAAAACCAGATACTAAACTCCAAGGCTGCCATCATTCCCTATTGGCCAATTAGAAGTTTGTCATAGTAGCCATGTGTCAAGTGAAAACCAGATACTAAACTCCAAGGCTGACATCATTCCCTATTGGCCAATTAGAAGTTGACAAAATAGCAAAGGCAAATATTTTTATTAAAATTTAAAATAATTTTTGGCAAACTCCAAAGCTAAACTTTACAAAACAGATTTTAATTTTTTAAACCTGCATCAAAAAACACCAAAGTCAACCAAAGTCAAAATCAAACGATTACAATATACCTGCTGTGGCAGGTATAATAATTATAAATATATAACCATTCACTTAATATAAAATTTAAAAACATAATTTAATCATTTATAAAATTATAAATTGAATATTAAAATTTAAAAAATTTAAAAAAAAAACTTTAAAATAAATTAATAACAAAATTTAAAACTTTAAAAATAAACCATTAACGATTGATAAATTAAAATAACTTATTAAATAATAAAAACAAAACATATATTAATAAATAAATAAACCATGGACCATTGTTATATAATAAATTGAAAATTTTTAACTTAAAACTAGTTAAAATTAAAATTAATTTATAATACCTTAGAGCCCGTAGTATGTGTAGTATGACATGTCTTCTCTGTGATTGGCAATTTCTTTGACACAATTTGATCATTAATCCGGCAATTTGATGTTGTGGAGTTTGTGGAGGCTGACGTCTGGAGTTTGTGGAGTCAACAGAATTAACTCCCACTATGTTCTAACTTCACACATCCATTCGATTTCAGGGGGCAAGCGTCCAAAGCAAGGGTAACAGAGAGAAATGAAGCAGAGTTGGTTCTTATGTCGAGATCTGAACTCGGTGTGGACCAGAAGGCTTCCAAAACCTCTGCGTTCTAAGTTTCTAACTTCTCACATGTTGCTCGACTCGGCTTTATAACACCCATGACCCAACCCGTTAAACTCTGTCAAAGCTAGCATACTACTCCGCTCTCTCACAGCCACACTGAACACTCAAGCGAAGATATTGAACAGTGAACCTTCAAGCAGAGCTGAACACTCAAGCGAAGACAGTGAACTGTGAACCCTCAAGCAAAAATGGAGAATGGATATAACAGCAGCTAGGGATTTATTTATAGGTTCTTTCATTGCATATTAGCGTTGGCCGGAGAGATTAACCTTTGCATAAGTAATTCGCATTGGTGGGATGGTCAATTCACCCAAAAATTGGGGTCTCGTGTATTCTGAAGCGGTTGGGCGTTCCTGCTCGACGAAGAGCATGTGGGAGTTTCCTGTCAAATCAGGAGCATGTGGAAGCTCCCAGAAGATGAAACTCGAAAGTATACATTCCCATGTTCCCAAAATTTGTGGTTACCCGTTCCCAAAAAGTTTCTTAGCACCCGGAACCGTTCCCATAGTTTTTGGAAGATTTTGTACCCATTCCTAAGCTCCCTGTAACGCGGGAACTTCTGGAACAAGTTCCCTGAAGTCCAGGAGCGGTTCCCGTGCAACATAGACAAATGGTGAAAGAAACATGGTCAATAATTTCTTGAAAACTTATTTGTGATGTTTTGTATCCAACTTACAATGCCAATGACTTCAATGGGATCCCTTAACAAGATGGTGGTAAAATACCACCTATTATGATGCTACCAAAATTCCACCATATAGTGTCTATAGAAAAAAACCTTCCTCAATCACTCAAACCTTTTTTTTTTTTAACAAGAACGGTTATGTTGCATTAAGCGGCATTCTGGCAAGCCAGAATCAAAGAGTTACAAATCTGAAGAAAGTTGGTGACCTCTAACAGTGCTGCCAACTTTCTTGTGAATGTATTGGGAGACAAATCCCATCTGCATCTAGAGATAATTCGAGAAAATGACAAAAATTGCTTACATGAGTAAATTCTCACAAACTGTGAGCAAAGTAGAAGACAGAAGCAAAGCATTAAACCGAGTGGGATGAAATTTGCCCCTTAAAGAAAGGATCCAGCTTTTTCTGAGAACCTAAAGAAATGCTGGAGGCCGCCTCCTTTTCTCTACGCGCTTTATTGGACTTTCGCCCTCGGGTAAGGGGTGGAGACGGGACTGAAGTGTCTTCAGGTTCAGAAGTTTCCACAGAGCCGCTAGAGGGGACTGAAACAGCCAGACCTGCTGGGGCAAAGGGTTCAGGATCTAAAGCCCAAATTTCTCTCGCTGCTACTGATTCTGGGGGGTGGGATCCGGAATGCTTTCGTCTGCCGGAGGATCTTCCTTAACTGATGTTGCTTCTGGATCTAGGGCTTCATCTTCCTTCAGCGCATCAAAGCTGTTTTTATTTTCTAGAGTTGCCTCTGCTAAATGAGTGGCCTTCGGAGCCTGGGATGGCTCCTTTCGCCTTGGCTGCCTTTGCCGGTTAGTTACTGGCTGAAAATCACCTTCTTTGACTGGTCCCGCATCCTCAGAGGCTTTGGGGTAGCTTTTTGCGAAATGACCGTAAGCATGGCACCAGAGGCACTTAAAAGGTATCTGTTCGTAATCCAGCTCTTGGATATGGCACCATTCCCCCAGGGAGAGCTGAATGGCTTCCGGAAGTCCTTTCTCGAGGTTAACCTCAACACAAATATGAGTGCAGGTAAATTGGTCCCCTTTCGGCTCCACACTGTCCAGGAACCGCCCAAGCTTATTTCCAATGTCCTCCAGAGATCCTTTCCCCCAGAGATGCAAGGGAAGATGAGGCAGCCTAACCCAAATAGGGGCTGAGGTGATCTCAGCTCCGGGATTGAAATCAAGAGTCCAGGGGGCTAAGAACAGCCCCCTCGACCCCATGAAATAGGGTCCAGATCTGAAAACTAGATCATGGTCCTCTTTCCTCGAGAAGCTGAAGACAAAAAATCCCCTACCTACTGCACACAGAGAAACGATTCCATGCATCAGCGGCTTCCAACGGTCTTCCATCCATGCCTCCACCATTTTGGGGCTAGGCCATAACCCCGTAAACTTTCCAATGAGGGTGTTTTCTGCTAGAAGGAGGGCAAGATTGCAAGGCTCCTCTGGAGATAGCTCTAGAGAAGGGATCTCCTCCATCTTCTTAACAAACTTAGACGAGAGAGAAGGCTTGGCTTTAGGTCCTGCCGAACGGACTAATGCTTTGAAAGCTTCCAAAGGATCTTCTCCCATCTCATTAATCGGATCTGGGGCCATCGTAGCAGGGCGGCGACCACCAGAAGACAGGAGCCAAAACCACTGCTCCAAAACGCATGCAAAACTAACGCAGGTCTGAAAAACGCCGATCCGTGGCCCTGTATGCAAAGAACTCAGCAAACCCACGCCCCTGCAATCAAAACCAGAGTGAGGGCGACTAGGGTTTAGGCCCTAGCCGCATTGAACGCCTCGCTTCATTCCGTCGGGCGATTCTCTGCTCGATCTGCATGTTGATTTCCCCTCAATCACTCAAACTTACCAAGCACATCCAAGGTTCAAAAAGTGGATTGCACTCTTACCACCAATACAACCATTTTCAATTCACCTCAAGCCCATTTGGTTTTGGCTCGAAATAGATGAAGTAACAAGAAAATAAGCATCACATCAACACTATTTTGAAGGGAATCAAGTGTTTATTCATCTCTAGACCTATAACCAAACATCTAAAAAAGACAAGAGCCACCAAATGCTAGTGCAAAAGTTCTATAAACCCCATCAAACCCTCTAACACATTGGACAACTTGCCTACAAATTCACTTTCATGTGTTCTATTTGAATAAGGTAATAGGATCATGCCACATTCAAACAATCCTTCCCAAACTTGATGGAACAAGTCTCCATTTGGTTATAGTTGATAACAATACTAACCACAAGAAGTTGTTGACTACACCATCACATTATTGAAAGTATTGATATATTGGAAAGTTAATTAACCTAGCAATGCCACTTAAGAACCAATAACAAATTTACAATAGTGATCACACATGCAACCTTGAAGTCAACACTACTTTTAAAGGGGTGCACATGTTAAGGCCTTACCCAATTTCCTCCATACTTTGAGATGCTTGAGAGTTAGTCCACAAATGTATGAATCCATCTTTGAAATAAAGCTTATTAAATAAGACTTACTAGGTCATTGATACTTATTAATAATGGGAACCACAAGTAATTAGAGTTTTGCTAATAAAAACCATTTATAAAAATACAAAGTTATGTAATGTCTTGTTGAATATTTTATTATATTGAAACTTTAATCATTTAAAAATTGTCCCTTCAAAATAAAGCAATGTTTCTAGATTATGAATATAAGAATTTATATTCGACAAGTTCAATACTTTGCTCCTCCCATTTTGTATTTTACAATTTAAGTTTCACATTTAACCCCTTGATAACCATATAACACATGCAAAGTTGAAACCCAATCATCTAATTCAATAAAACAATGGATTAGGAAAATCGTTATTTGTCTCAAAATGGACATCTTTGTTTTTGCATTGGCAAAAAACAATCACCAAGGTCCTAATTAGCAGTTAGAAATCCCAAAAAGATCTTTTAAAATAAATAAACATTATAAACCAAAGACTTTCACTAATTTTGTAACTGCATTCTAATGTTCTCTTAATAATACATATGAACATCCTTAAAAAGGAAATATAATCCATCTCCATCTTTATCCATGAGTATATATCCTTAACATACATTTTTAATATTATCTAAAGTTATCTTTACAAAGTATTATTATTCATGTGTTGTTCATAAAATTTATGATGTTATATCTTTGTACTAAGTTATAAGATTAACTTTTTTTGATAAATATATTTCCTACAACAATGTCAATTGAATTTAAAGTGGTTGTTGGATGGAATGTTATTTTTCATACCTAAGTTTTATTCTCTTAAATAACATGTTGAGCTCATAATAAATATATTATTGTAACAACTTCAAATACTAATAAATATATTATTGTAACAACTTCAAACCCCAATATTAATGTAGCCTAAGACTTAATGTTAATCTAGTCTTTTATCCCAAATGATCTGAGAACTACCCTCAATTAAAAATGTTTTAAAAAATACCAAAAATGATTACTTTAGATTATATATATATATATATGTATTCGAACATAGCACAAACAAACATCTCAAAACAAAATTCGAGGACTATCGAAGGAACTTTTTTGTTATATTCAATTGGCATAGCTTTTAAATGTACCTATTTGATTTCATATAAAACCATAGAACATAACAGTCAAAGATTTAAGAAGATTCAAGATTTCGGGCAAGCTACAGGGTAGCCATGCATTATCCAGAACATATAACTCATTAAATGTAACTCAATTAATATAATTTTCATGTACATGTTCATAAGGAAAACAATACTCATAAAAAAAATTATAGCTCTATAATGTCTCCATGAGAGAGATTCTTCATGACACTTTGCATACATCAATTACTCGGTTTCAAATAGCTTTACTTCAATCTTATCTGCAAACTTAACTCTGCGTTATTGCATACGCTACATGAGTAAACAACAAAAGCAAAAGAATCTGTGTAAGATTCATGTTTTTCCTTTGCAAATTTATTGCATATTTATTAAATTGTTGATACTGATGTCATTTTCTTGTAATAAAGGCAAGAAAAAATAAATGAAGCAACTACTCTTACAACATGTTTCTATTCAAGCTCAGAAGAACAAGGAAGTTATTTCTTGTGTACATCATGTCCATTTTTAAGAGAGGATTTTCTCTATGTGGTTTTTTCTTTTTCGTTAATTTATATAAATGAATAATGTACAAGGTGACCATAGGCCTAGTTTCCTGGGCCTTGATTTTGTTATTTTGCTCACTACCATTTTCACTTAAGGGGGGGTGTTGGAATAAAATTCCATCTAGACCATAGGTTAAAACATGTTTATTAAGTTCCTAGGTGTCTAGTGAGTTGTTCCAAGTGTTTGTTAGGCTACCTAGTTCATTACTTGACCATATGAGACAAGTTTATCCATAGCAGTGCCCTCATTTTGCTTTTACTCTAATTTTCCTGAGTTAAAGCACCCATTCTACTTTTATCAATCTTTTATGAGATAAAGTCACTTTATTCATCTTTTCTTGTGCATTAGGATAGGCAAGTTGCACTGGGATGTCTTTGGAAAGTTGTTGCTTTGTGCCTTAACCATCTCCATCTGTTTCTCCTACAAAGGCACTCATTTGTTGATTTTATGTCACTATGGTCCACCAAGACTCAATTTTACCTTTCGTGACATTTATCTATGAGTCGGATTGACACCTTGTTTAGATTGGGGGGTCTGGTCTAATCTAAGCCATTCATTTTGTGAGCTACTCGAATTGCCCCTAAGGCATTCAAATTTCCCTTTTGGGAGAATATATTTATTGTACACTATTCATTATGCATTAATGTAATGGAAATTTATCAACTTGAGTTTATTATCTTATGTGTTATGCACAATATTTAAACTATCTTTTTTGTAACTATAGAAATCCTTAGTGAAATCTTGATTTACAATCTAAATCAACCTATGAAAATCTTATAATATCAGTTACTAGTGTCATTCAAGATAAGCATACAATATAATGTAACCAACAAAGTCATATATACACATACATATAATCTATTCCTTTAATCTCTTTTTGAATATTGTTATTATTAGTTTAATTATACAAGTTTTTTTTCAAATTACAAAGAAATATATCAATAAAGACATAATATATGTAGATTCCTTCTATAAATATTCAATATCTTGGCTCTCTTGTATCGGTTTTGAAGTTGTTTGTTGTTGAACTACTATTGACTAATTTGTCAAATTAACATATGGTGGAGGAGCATACTATATTTTTACTACTATTGTTAAAATTGATGACGACTTCAGGTTGTGTATTCTGGATGACATTAGGTTGTTGAGAATGCACATGAATTCCAGGAGTAACTTAAGGTGCAGGTACTAACCTTTCAAATTTATCACCTACTATAATACCTAACCCGCTAACCCATATATCCTTTGAATATGCAGAATCTTCAACCTTTGATCTAGTTCGAATTTGTGCAAGTCTCCTGGTAGAGGCTACTTCTCCCTTTGTTGCTTTTCATGAAGCACTTTTACATGAAGAAGACTTTCGAGTTGTTATTCATGTTGAAGAGATTTCCATTCATTCATTGTTCTGGGACTCTTCAAGTTTTGAATCTGAGGATGTTATTTCATTCAGTGCTCCACCACATGTGCATGATCATAGTGCGTGACCTGGTGATCTCCTATATGTTTTGGAGGTTAGATCATATTTTGAAAGGGATGCATTCACTCTCCTGTATCACATGCTTCCTACCAATTCCTACATGATGGTTGATCCCTTTCCTCATAGTTTCACTGAAGTTGGATAACATCATGCATATGACATCTCATTGGCACACCTGGGAATTTGCTTCCACTCTCTTGTAGCCGATATAACCTTTGGTTTGAAGTTTCAAGACCATCTAGACTCATTTGGACTTGATTTCACCTTCCTTGGTTTGAATATCAAGTTTAATGAGCACCTTAATTCACTTGCAGACTATGCAGAGATCAAGCACATGATCCAAATATGGGAACGGAAGTCACTTCTTCCCAAGAAGAAGATTCCTCCAAATGTCTAATCAAGTTCACACCTACTTGAGTTTGGAGCAGTTGTTTCTTGTGTACATCATTTCCATTTTTTAGGGAGGATTTTCCCCGTGTGGTTTTTCCTTTTTCATCAATTTATATGAATGAATAATGTACAGGGTGACCATAGGCCTAGTTTCTTGGGCCCTAAATTTATAAGTTTGCTCACTACTATTTTGGCTTAAGGGTGGGTGTTGGAATAAAATTCCATCTAGACCATAAGTTAAAACATGTTTATTAAGTTCCTAGGTGTCTAGTGAGTTGTTCCATGTGTTTGTTTGGCTACCTAGTTCATTACTTGACCATGTGAGACAAGTTTATCCATCGTAGTGCCCTCATTTTGCTTTTACTCAACTTTTCCCGGGTTAAAGCACCCATCCTAGTTTTATCTAGCTTTTTATGAGACAAACCATCTTCATTCATATTTTTTCTTGCATTAGGATAGGCAAGTTGCGCTAGGATGTCTTTGGCAAGTTGTTTCTTTGTGCCTTAACCATCTCCATCTGTTTCTCCTAGAAAGCCACTCGGTTATTGATTTTATGTCACTAATGGTCCACCAAGACTCAATTTTACCATACTTGACCTTTAGCTATGAGTTGGATTAACACCTTGTCTAGATTGGGCGGATTTGGTTTAATCTAAAACATTCATTTTGTGAGCTACTCGAATTGCATCTAAGGCATTCGAATTTCCCTCTTGGGAGAATATTTTTATTGTACATTATTCATTATGCATTAATGTAATGGAAATTTATCCACTTGAGCTTATTATCTTATGTGTTCTGCACAATATTTCTTTATATTTTATGTAACTATAGAAATCCTTAGTGAAATCGTGATTTCAATCGAAATCAACTTATGCAAAATCTTATAGTATCGGTTACTAGTTGTCATATAAGATAATGTAAACAACAAAGTTATATATCCACATGCATATAACCTATTCCTTTAATCTCTTTTTGAATATTGTTATTATTAGTTTAACTATACAAGTTTTTTTTTCAAATTACAAAGAAATATATTAATAAAAACATAATATATGTAGATTCCTTCTATAAATCTTCAATAGCTTGGCTCTCTTGTATCAGTGTTGAAGTTGTTTGTTGTTGAACTATTGTTGATTGATTTGTCAAATTAACATGTGGTGGAGAAGCATACTATACTTTTACTATTATTGTTAAAATTGCTAACGACTTTAGGTTGTGTATTCTGGATGACATTAGTTGTTGAGAATGCACATGAATGCCAGGTATAACTTTAGATGCAAGTACTAACCTTTCAAATTTATCACCTACTATAATACCCAACCCACTAACCCATATATCCTTTAAGAATTGTTCAACTCGCCCCTTATAATACAAAATAATATGTCTTAGTAAACATATTTAGGGTTGTATTGAATATATTATTATTTCAATGTAATAATATTATTATTATTATTTCAATGTGGATCACATCCCGAGAGCTCGCTACATCCACGGTTTCAAGCCAAAGGACCTCACCCTATCGGCATTACATCTATGCCTAATACCAAAGGACCCAGAGAATTGAACCCCCAAACTCGACCATGTTACGTCTTGGTCCTAGATGATCCAACCAACTAAGATACCCCTCTAGGCTATATCAAGTATATTATAAGAAACAATATAATTGTATCTATATCAACAATTATATAATACAAAACATATTAACTAATTCATCAAAACTAATGATTTAGTGCAATGTATTCATAAATTGTGAACTACTCTTGTTACTATTTTCAAATTATTTTTAAAAAATGGGTATTAAGCAGTTTTGGTGCTAATTTCACTTGTCAATATTGTAAATTAATAATCAAATTCAATAACATTATAAGAAAACTTATAAAATGAATATTAATGAAAATTTATAAAAAAAAGCTATTGCTGGAATAAAAGAGATAAAGTTAAGTTTGTTATTCTAAATATAAGGATAAAATACAAATACGGTAAAAAGAGGTGGGTACAGGATAAGGGATATTATATTTCAATTATATTAAAATTAATTTAATAGAGTTGTGTCAAAAAGAGAAAAAAAAATTAACTAAAATAATGGTTTGAGATTTATAAGATAGAGGTTGAATAACTTAATTAGATTATGAATAAAGCTCAATATAAATTAGCAATCAAAATCAATAACAATAAACAATATTGATTAAAATAAAACAATTTATGTATTTATTAAAAGAGGGGTAAGGAAGGTGAATGGGGGAGTGAGGAGTATGTTAAGTAGTGAAGATTATTCAAATTAATCATAGGAAGGATAAAACAGAAAATAAATAATGACAAGGTTAATGATAAAGATAATGGATTATAGGTTTTCAAGAATGGCTAAGTTTATAACCATCTTCTCCATTAAAATTGTTTGGGAGTTTTTAAATTTTTAGGGTTTATTTGATAAGGTGTGATCACTGATTGGGTTGACACAAAAAGATTGTTTTATTGAAACAAATGTAGTGTTTGGTGTTGTGGAAATGCTTAAGGTATAGTTAATTTAGTAAGGTGATTATTAAATGTGTCAATCATATGTTCTTTGAGATTGGTTTGGATAGATTTATCAATTCGGACATTATAGGATTTGCCACATGAATAAAGAATTTGGTAGACACCTTGAGAAAGAAGAGGACTAGATTTGTTTTTTATGCTTCTCAATAATTGTTTGAGAGTTTTGAGAGGTTTAAAGAATGTTAAATAATATCCTTTCTAGCTAAGGTCTTGGAGATGTGATCAATAATACCATTGATGTAAGAGAGCAGAATTAGAACTCAAGGTAGAGAATTAGGGAGGGGTTTCTTCTCTTTTCGATGGAAGTTGGTACAAAAACCCCTATTAATTTGGGATAAATAATAGTCATTGGCTAGGAGGGAATTAGTGAGGGGAGATATCTTTGTTTATATGTTGGGGTTCAAAGATGTGAATGACTCCAGAAACCAAGGTTTTGAGAATGACAATTTTTTGAGGTGGGTAGTGGTGGGATTGGGCATGAGTCTTTTTGTGGTACACTCAATGGGAAAGAGAACCATCCAATTGGAGAATCACTAGGACATCAAGGAAAGGGAGGGGATTGTCATGTTGGATTTTCATGGTTTAAACACATATCTAGAAGATACTAAGGAGCAAATCTACCATTGTAATAATCTGATGCAATAAATATTTTCAAAATTGTAATTTTGCTTAGGAAATGTGCCCTGATTGTAAGTTTTAAACTTGTAAAGGGAAACAATGCATGAATATTTTTAAGCACAACAAATATTAAACAATGGAACACGCACAGTACACAAAGATTTGCCTTGAAAACCCTTAATCGAGAAAAACCAACAAAACTTAGAGTCGCACCTCTATATTTTCTCATTGTCTTTTTCTTAAATATTCACAATACAATATGTAGGTATTCTGCGACTTTCAAAACCCTAATCCATTAACTTGGATTAGATTGAAACCCCAATCCCTTAACCGATATTAATTACATATTTTTCAAAAATAGTTAAATCATAGAGCAACAAAGACAACGACACCCCCCCTACCCAGAGCTTACACTCAACGCATACAATAAAACACAAGAGAAAGAGGGATCTTAAGATAAGGCAACCCACATTCAAATAATATAACACATAACCAACACTAGGGTTATAACTTGTTGGCATTCAGTAGATGTATTTGTATTTATTTTCTTGCACTAATTTTTTTCATTGGTGGTTCACCGAAGGGCTACATCCACCTATAAATGTGCCAACACCTACTATCCGTAGAATCAAGGTATGGCCAAAATTACATGTTTATTCAAACCATTACATAGTCAATACATAAGGGCTCAAGAAGAGCATCATGTCACTTACAAGAATTGAACCTAGGTGGGGAGGGTAGCAATCATTCCTCCCAACCACCCAAGATACATCCAATGGACAATTTAATCTTCATGGAAACTATTTTCTTGCACTATTTGGGAATGGGGTTGGACAAAAGTGTAATATTGTTAATTTAATATTTTAGATTCAACCCTAAGGTTAAAAATTCATGGGAAATTGATCCAAGAACCTAAACGTTAAGGTGGAATTTCAAAATTTCTGCATTTCATTGATACTTTTTCCAAAGAATGTTTTATCAATGTCCAAAGGAGGAGATTAGAGCACAAATCCAGATGTCTCACCCCGCTTCTTGGTTGATAACCTCTCAAATAGATAAAGAAGCACAAGCAATGGTAATTCCCAAACCGGAGAACTCACCGTTGTTCCACAACCTTGTCCTCGTTCGATCCTCCACCTCCTCAAAACCCTTGGGTCCATAGGTTACCTTGAGCAAAAAGCAATAGAATGTCAATGTGTAGACCTCTATTATCATTGTGATGATAAAAAAAATTCAACAATGTCAATGTAAGGAACAAATAATATATGTCATAGATATGGCTCCATTTGACCTGCACAAGGCAAATGCAAAGCAAGTCACTACATAGTTGGATCTAGCATAGATTACACCTCCTCATGAAAAGACCACCTATGAGCCTCCTTATGAAGAACCCCAAATTTCCCTCCATGCTTTATCATGGATCTCAACTTACAAACCCTAAAGTCAGTTGGCTATATCAAACAAATAAAGGTGATTGTCTTAATCAATAGCAACAACACCCACAACTTTATTCATCATCGAGTTACAAAATAAACCCACTATTATATTCATGCAGTGCACAGTTTTTAAATCATGGTAGACAATGGGAGTATGATGAAATGTGGTGTCAAGTGTGAGAATGTGAAACTCCAAATGGGGGATTATTTTCTCAAATAAAAAATGTTTGCTATTGAAATGGGAGGATGTTATGTGGTTCTCATAGCAAAATGGTTGTGAACATTGGGTCTAATTACAATGGATTTCAAGGAGTTACATATGAATTTCAATAACAAGGGCCACAAACACCCTCAAAGTTCTCTAGGTCAATTTATCATAAATTATCAACTCTCGCCATATGGAAAAGTTCTTAAAGAAAATCCACTCAAGCATTATTGCTCAATTCAATGCCATCCAAATTACAAGGTCCCCACATAAAATCCACCTTGATTTGCAATTTGTTTTGAATAGTCAATTAACTATTGGATGAGCTTCATTGTGCATAATGTTTCACTAAACTAGAGCTTTGCTCTGGGCATTACCAAATCCAAATGATGGAGGTAGACGTTCCTAAGACTAACTTTCGCTTACATGGACATTATTGATTTTTGGGTGACACCTTTTAGTCTTTGTAATGCCCCATCCGCACTGTTTAGATCCTCGTGAACAAGCTTTTTTTACCCTTTTTATGCAACGTTGCTTGTCTTCTTTGATGATATTTTTATTTTAGAAAGGCTTCAAACACACATGAGGAGCATGTTGATAAAGCCTTATATCTACTCCAATGGGTCCTCAAATGTTTCAAATGCGCTTTTAAGGCTTCAAAATTGTAATGCTTGGGTTACATAATCAATAGGACAATTGTGGAAGTGGATCCCAAAAAATTGAAGATAGACAAATTGGCCATGCCCCAACACTCAAAATCTTATAGGGTTTTGTTACATACTCACAAGCTACTACCAAAAGTTTGTTCAAATTTATGCTTTAAACTGCAAGCCCTTTAACCACCTTGCTCAATAAGGCTACCTTTGTGGCGAATGATGCAATAGAGTAGGCCTTCCATGCCTTAAAGGAATCCATATGTGTTGCTCCAATCTTACCAGTGCTCAACTTCAATAATACTTTCATCCTAGAATGCAATGACTCCAAAAAAGGTCTCGAGGCACTGTTGATGCAAGAGGGGTGCCCATAGGTGTTCACCATTGAACAATTGTCTAATCAAGACTTGGGAAAGTCCAACTATGAAAAATAAATGATGTCATTCCTTCATGTCATCGATACATGGCACTCATATCTCATTGAGAGGCACTTTTAAATCAAGATAGAGAATTATAGCTTGAAGTATTTTTTGGAACAACAACTGTCATCAACAAAGTAATGCAAGTGGGTCACTAAGATATTAGTTTATAATTATGAGATCATATACAAAAAGGGAAGGAGAATGTGGTGGTCAATGGTTTGTCTAGGAAATATTTGGAAGAGCCCCTCTTTGTGTCATCCTTACCAATCCTAGATTGGACTATACAAGTACAACAAGAGTGGTTGGTTCACAACAAAGTGGTTACTCAAGCTTAAGGAGGACCCTAATGTTGATGTATTTGTAACTTCGGAATGTATTCATCTGTATTTCTTATGTATTGTAACCCGATGTTTATTCCGGGATGTATTTGAGTCATGTCATGCCCTAGTGTTTCGATCGAGAAGTTTCTATAATGTGAAAGTCATGTCAAGTCATTGTGGGTAACCCTCCTATTTGTCAAGGGTTAACGTCCCCACAGTTATGGGGCCCTAGGGTTATTAGACTATCCTAGTGAAGTCGACTGTAGGTGAGTCATTGTAAGTCGAGGCAATAGTCCCCACCATCTAAGTCAAGGTTAACCATCCTTGTTGAGCAGAGGGCAAAGTCCCCACAAGTTGTGGGGCACTAAGGTTTTTAGACTCTCCAAGAGATGTCGGATCTAGTAAGTAATTGTTGAGTGAGGACGACATGTTGGAGTGCACTTCAAGTGAACGAAAGAATATAAATAGAGAGTGATCCTCTCTATTTATCACACACTTGCAACACTTACACTCACTCATTGGGGTGCATGAGTGAGAGAGGAGAATCTCTCTTAGTGTGAGAGAGAGAGAGACAAAAGTTGTGGAGATCATCTTTATGTTTTGGGCTTTTCTATTTTGGTGTTGATTCTATCTCTGAGGAAGTTGCGGGGTTTTCTCCTTTATGGTTTCCCCGAGGAAAATTCTTTGTCTCTTGTCTCTTGTGTTTTATTGTTGTGCATGTTATTCTCTCAGTTAAAGATCCTAAGATCATAATGCTAGCTTGAATGATGAAAAACTAACATGGTATCAGAGCTAACCTAAGAAGAAGACATTGTGCAGCTACAGAAGCTAGGGCTTCTTACTTTTTGGTTCTCCCTCCACAATCCATCAGCAAAAGTATGCTAGGTTGACTCTCCATTGAAGGGCGCATCTTTCTGTCGAAGCGGAATTCAATTCTGAGCATTTTCAATTTTTAGTGCGGAAATTAGGGCTTTCTACAAAAGAGGAATTTTTGAGTGAGACCAGAATAGGATTGTTCTCCTCATCAAAACCGAAGTTTAAAGACCCGGATCAAGAAATTTGGTTGGGTGAAACTCTGGGAAAGTCAAACCCTAGTTTGACCCCGAGCTAGAAAAACCCTAAATACTAAAACTGCTAAGTTTTGGTACATTCACTATACCCCGATATTGGAAAAGGCTCAGGAGCTGAAAATTGCAGGGGTCGAAGATAAAATCCTGATGTACACGGTGTCCAAAATCAGGCATTAAATTCGCTATATTTTGGGAGATATGATCCCTCCAAGTTAGGGTTCCAACCTCTTCCAAAACTCATCCCTAAACAGGACACCTGGGGAGAATTGCAATATCTTGGGCTACAAAGGTCCAAATGGAATTACTGAAGATGTTCCAGAAAGGGCACGGACTGTACTTTCGGTGGTCCAAAGATCAGACTCATAAAATGAACCAGTGACACGTGGAATTCCGTACAACTTCGTTGTTCTGAACAGTCCTGTAACAGGTCGCCTTGGGAAAAGGATCATAAATCCCAAATGGTGAAACCAATTCTGATGAAACTTGTGGTGTTGGATCAGGAACATGCGCGGTTACCTCAATGAGAAATTGAAAAGACAGAGGAGCCGAAATTTCAGAGATATCACAGAAACAGTAACAGGAATTTCTGCATAAGAAATTGGAAAACTAGGGCTTCCTGTTTCGGGAGCTTCCCTCCACTGTTTTCAGAAAAGGAGTACATTGGACAGCTCCATTTGAAGAGATCTATCTGTCTATCCAATTAGATCTGAAACATTTTAAGTTTTGAAAAATAGGGTTTCTATGACAAACCCTAGATCAGCTAGCTCTAGAACTAGGACAGACACCTCAAATTGATAAGATATAATCCTTTGCTATTTTCATTTGAGGTTCTCATTTCAAAGTGATCTATCACATCAGTTTGATGATAAGCTTGGTGAAATTGACAACTTCCAAGAATGGAAGTATATGATCTCTCTGAAGAAAATGAATTGGACACCTACATGAGTAGAGAGGTTCTAGTTTCAGAGGGAGATGAGGCTAGAAGCCTTTCACAAGGAGAACTTGGTCAAGGCCAAGAAGATCATGGTTGATTCAATCATGGATCAACTTGTACCACAAGTGTCTTCCCTAAAGACACCGATGATGTTTGATTCCTTGACCAAGCTATTTGAAGGGAAGAACATAAATCAAAATATGACCTTAAGAAACCAATTGAAGGAAGTAAAGATCCAGAATGCAGAGACCATACAGTCATACTTTACAAGGGTCTCTCAAATCAAAAAACAACTTGAAGCGGTAAAAGAAGAAGTGAAGAATGTAGAAGTGGTGATGGCCACCTTGAATGGCCTCCCAAGATCATGGGATTCATTCATTCGAGGAATGTGTGCGAAAAGGAAGTGATTACTTTCAGTAGTCTCTGGAAAGAGAACACACAAGAAGAAGCTCGAGAAGAGAAGGTGGGAGCAACTGAAGATCAAGCTCTTACCATCCAAAGAAGATCCCTCAAGCAATGAGGAATATGAAGAACTCAACTCTTGAAGCACCTCTTATCCACCTTAGCATTTGGATAAGAAACGATGCTATCATGAATGAAGAAAACGATGAAGCTGAAGGCTCAAGAAGGAGTCTTCCCACGAAACAAATAAAGATAAGTATTCAATTGTCATTTGATGATATTGTTTTGTTATGCATTTGTTTATATCCAGTTGATATATTATGCATGACAGGATGTTTGCATTAATGACAGTATACTACTAATATGCATGTGATGGGTAAGTAGCTCATGGTGCTATACAACTCTCCATTGCTACTTATCTAGAATGAAACCTCTTTGCTGACATATTGGATTAGTGCACAATATCAATGTTGTCCTGGTAGAGATGGAAGGCATCTAGAAAGTTTCTGTGAGATATGGATGAATGTTGTATTGGCTAAAGTAGTTGCATGATCATATATTTATGCATAAGAATTTGCCATTATGAATATACCTTATGAAATGTTTCTAACCATACAAATTCACTTGACTTGTAAGAAAGATCGCATACATAGTCACCTACAAGCAAAGAAGGATGATACTTGTTTCGAAGAACAAGTGACAACAGTTCAAGATGAAGAATAATATGATGAATGCAACGACATCATTGATGCAGAACCTTCCAGCTATGAAGAAGTAACCAAGAAGAAAGGGAAGACCAGTTCAAGAAGAATGATGTCTAGGATACAATATCGATACATGAAGGGAAGTTCGTAGTTCCATCATGCAGTAGATGGAAACATCGTACAAAGCAAGATTCGTAGCACGAGGCTTCTCACGAAAAGAAGGCATAGACTACGAAGAGACATTTGTAGCCAGTAAGAGTTGAAACGCATACATCATGAGCTTGATGAAGATCTTAACCTTTGCTACAAGGTTGAAGATGAGAGTCTATACACTATATGGATACATAGAATATTAGTAGCATAAGAAGCTACTTGTCACTCCAGCACAAAAAGCTTCAGTGCATAGAGTACAGAAGACAGAGGGAGTATGATGCTCTGCCTTAGAGGAAGTACAGAAGATCTTAAGGTTCAACATGGTACGACATGATGGATAGATTACTGATGACTCTAGGCTTTACTGAGAGTAAAGTGGATTCCAACCTTTGCTTCAAGGTTGAAGGCGAAAGACCAGTGATGCTCCTGTTATGTGTCGATGCACTATTTTCTAAGTATGGAGGTGTGGCAGAGTGCGGATGGAATCTTCCTTGGACAAGGGAAGTATGCAATAGAGATCCTGAAGAGGTTTGGGATGATAGACTTCAAGACTATGGCCACACCTATGGCATCGAACCTAAAGCTATTGAGTGATGCTTCATCAGAGACGGTTGATGCTATGATGTATCGTCAGATGATTGGTTCCTTGATGTACCTGATGAATACAAGACCAGATATTTGCTTTGCTGTGAACGCATTGAGACATGTTCACCTGATGGTTGCAAGGCATGCAGTAAGGTACCTGAAGGGTACAGTTAATTATGGGCTCAAGTACGATGCGAATCAAAAAATTACCCTGGAGGGTTATGTTGATTCATATTGAGCAGGCAGTGCCATTGATAGGAAGAGCACTTCAGAATGTTGCTTCAGTATGGGATCAGGTGTGATCTCTTGGTTTAGCAGGAAGCAATCCTGTGTGGCACTGAGTACAGCTGAAGCAGAATATGTCGCAGCTTATTCAGCTAGTTGTGAGGCAGTATGGCTACGAAAGCTACTGTCTGATATATTTGATCTCCAATTGGATGCTACTTATATACATTGTGACAACCAGAGTTGCGTGAATTTGTCAGAGAATCTAGTGTTCCACGACAAGTCGAATCATATCGAGATCAAGTATCACTATATCAGGGATATGGTGCAAAGGGGAGCAGTGAAGCTCCAGTATGTTGCGACAGAGGAACAAATAGCTGATGTATTGACGAAGCCATTGGCTAGGGTGAAGTTCGAGTACTTCAAGGAGAAGCTTGGTGTTCTCCATATCGAGGTTTCCTCTAAGGGAAAGTGATGAGTCCCATAGCCATTCTGACATGGTGAGAGGATTGGTTCCTTCCATGTCAGATATGAGTGTTGGCCATTCTGTCGAGTAGGACAAATGTAAGGGCAACTGCCATTTTGGGAATGGAGGCACCTGGTCAGTTACCAGGAAAACTCAGTCTAGGACTGAGAAGCCATTCTGATGTGATAGAGGGATGTGTTCCCACTCGATCAGATGTAAAAGCTAAACCATTCTGTCATGGCTAAAGGATTAGGTTCCTCCCATGTCAGATGTGAGTGTTGGCCATTCTGTCAAGTAGGACAGATGTAAGGGCAACTGCCATTTTAAGAATGGAGGCACCTGGTCAATTACCAGGTAGCTCAATCTGGGACTAGGGGCCATTCTGATGCGATGGTAGGATTAGTTCCTCCATGATCAGATGTGAGTGCACGCCCTTTCTGATGCGATACTTCGTGCATGGTCAAAATGTAAGTGCAGAGCCTTTCCGACAAGATGAGGTTGGATATAAGTGCTGAGCCATTCTGGTGCGATGTGTTTACACATGGTCAGATGTGAGTGTTGTGCCTTTCCGACAAGATGGGGTTGGATGTAAGTGCAGAGCCTTTTCGATGCGATGTGCTTGCACATGATCCAATATAAGTGCTGAGCCTTTCTGACAAGATGAGGTCAGATGTGAGTGCTAGGCCTTTCTGACAAGATGAGGTCAAATGTGAGTGTTGGGCGTGCCTTTCTGACACGATGAGGTCAGATGTAAGAGCTGGGCGAGCCATTCTGACTTAAGTGCCAGATATAATCGCTAATGAAGACCTACATGAAGGGTAGGCCTACAGGATTGACTCTGTAGAACTTCCTGTGACGAGAAGAATCGAGATAGCACCATTATGAGATAGCAGATGATGATCCAGACTTGATGACGATCCAGATCAAGTGATCCAAATGTGATGATCCAGACTTGATGACGATCTAGATCAAGTGACGATCCAAATGTGATGATGATCCAACTTCAGTGATGATCTAAACTTGATGATCAAGTGGTGATGATCTAGACTTGATGATGATCCAGTGATGATGATCCAGATCGAGTGACGATCCAGATCCAGATGAAGATGACTTGAAGATGAAGATGACCTAAAAATGATGATGACCTGAAGATGAAGATGACTTGAAGATGACGAAAACTTGACTATGATTCAAATGATACAAAGAAAAAGACTTGTGCTGATAAATTGTGTCGAGAGAATACCTTCCTAGTTAAGAGGGAGTGCTGATGTATTTGTAACTTCGGAATGTATTCATCCATATTTCTTATGTATTGTAACCCGATGTTTATTCCAAGATGTATTTGAGTCATGTCATGCCCCGATGTTTCGATCAAGAAGTTTCTATAATGTGAAAGTCATGTCAAGTCATTGTGGGTAACCCTCCTATTTGTCAAGATTTAACATCCCCACAGTTATCGGGCCCTAGGGTTATTAGACTATCCTAGTGAAGTCAACCCTAGGTGAGTCATTGTAAATCGAGGCAATAGTCCCCACCATCTAAGTCAAGGTTAACCCTCCTTGTTGAGCATAGGGCAAAGTCCCCACAAGTTGTGGGGCACTAGGGTTATTAGACACTCTAAGAGATGTCGGCTCTAGTAAGTAATTGTTAAGTGAGGCCGACATGTTGGAGTGCACTTCAAGTGAACGAAAGAATATAAATAGAGAGTGAGCCTCTCTATTTATCACACACTTGCAACACTTACACTCACTCATTGGGGCGCATGAGTGAGAGAGGAGAATCTCTCTCAGTGTGAGAGAGAGACAAAAGTTGTGGAGATCATCTTTATGTTTTGGGCTTTTCTATTTTGGTGTTGATTCTATCTCTGAGGAAGTTGTAGGGTTTTCTCTTTTATGGTTTCCCTAAGGAAAATTCTTTGTCTCTTATCTCTTGTGTTTTATTGCTGTGCATGTTATTCTCTCAATTAAAGATCATAAGATCATAATGCTAGCTTGAATAATAAAAAACTAACACCCAAGCCCCCTACAATCTATACTTTATAGCATGACACCTTGAGGTATAAAGGGTGTATATTTTTGGTATTTAACGCTACTTTAAAACACTGTTAACAAAATTGCATTCCTCTCGTGCCATAGTTCAATCAAGCTTTTAGAGAACATACACACAAGTTAAGGCATGCTCCTTTTGGGAAGACATGAAAAAGAACATCCATACCTTAATCACTGAATGTGCCATACATAAAAGGAACAAGGGTGAAATAATAAAACCTCAAGGCATTGCAACTAATACCAATCCCCACCACTATTTGAGCTAACCCTGTCATTAATTTTATTGTTGATTTTCCAAAAGCAAGCAACAAATATATCATCGTGGTGGTAGTTGACCATATTTCCAAATATGCTTACTTATGTGTCTTACAACACCCATTTATGCCATCCACAATTGCTCATAGGGTTTATGGGCCTAATGGTTAAGAACATGTGTTATCTCCCTCAAGGTCATAGGTTCAAAACCGACAAGGGATAGGGTTGCTCATTGGCCTGTTGTGACAAGGCTCGAAGGGTAGGAAACCCTTGGGATAGAGCTTCACCCAAGTGAGCTTCGAGACCTCTCGACCCTTGCTAAGTCACAAGTTATTGGTATATCTAGCTTGCATGTTGTTGGATATACTCTTGGGAGGTTGTTGTTCCCATGGTTTAAAAAAAATGCTTGTAGGGTTTCTCATTGGCTTGTTGTGACAAGGCTCAAAGGGAAGACAACCCCTAAGATAAAGGCTCACCTTGATGGGATTCAAGACATCTCAACCCCTACTAAGTCACAAATTACTAGTATATCTAGCTTGCAAGTTGTTGGATATAGTCTTGGGAGGTTGTTGTTCCCATGGTTTTAAAAAAAAATACTCAAGTCTTCATGGATCAAATTTTAAATTATATGGCATGATTACTTCCATTGTGATGGATTGTGATCCCACCTTCACCAACAAATTATAGCAACGATTGTTTAAGCTACAAGCCACAACTAAAAATGGGCATAGTGTATCATCCCTAAACAAATGGTGAAAGAAACATGGTCAATAAGTTCTTGGAAACTTATTTGTGATGTTTTGTATCCAACTCACAATGCCAATGACTTCAATGGGCTCCCTTAACAAGATGGTGGCAAAATACCACTTATTATGGTGCTATCAAAATTTCACCATATAGTGTCTATGGACAAAAACCTTCCTCAATCACTTCAAACTTACCAAGCACATCCAAGGTTCAAAAATTGGATTGCACTCTTACCACCAATGCAACCATTTTCAATTCACCTCAAGCCCATTTAGTTCTGGCTGAAAATAGATGAAGTAGAAAGCAAATAAGCATCACACCAACACTATTTTGAATGGAACCAAGTGTTTATTCATCTCTAGACCTATAACCAAACATCTAAAAAAGACGAGCCACCAAAAGCTAGTGCAGAAGTTCTATGAACCCCATCAAACCCTCTAACACATTAGACAATTAGCCTACAAATTGACTTTCATGTGTTCTATTTGAATAAGGTAATGGGACCATGCCACATTCAAACAATCCTTCCCAAACTTAATGGAACAAGGCTCCATTTGGTTATAGTTGATGACAATACTAACCACAAGAAGTTGATTACACCATCTTGATATAATGGAAAGCTAACTAACCAAACAATGTCACTTAAGAACCAATAACAAATTTACAATAGTGATCATACATTCAACCTTGAAGTCAACGCTACTTTTAAAGGGGTGCACATGTTAAGGCCTTGCCCTAATTCCTCCATACTTTGAGATACTTGAGAGTTAGTCCACAAATGTATGAAGCCATCTTTGAAATAAGGCCTATTAAATAAGATTCACTAAGAAGAGCTTGTAGTTAAACGGCTTTGCTAGTAAGAAACCATTTATAAAAATACAAAGTTATGTAATATTTTGTCAAATATTTCATTATATTGAAACTTTACTCATAATGAATATATTATTGTAACAACTTCAAACCCTAATATTGACCTGGTCTGGGTCTGGGCCTGAGCCTTAATGTTGATCTGTTATTTTACCCCAAATAATCTAAGATTTACCCATCAATTAAAAATGTTTAAAAAATTACCCAAAATTATTACCTGAGATTTTATATATATAAACAATAATTCAATATAATTACTGAATTCGAACATAGCAGAAACAAACACTTCAAAGAAACATTTCGAAACAAAATTCGAAGACAATCGAAAGGACCTTCTTGTTATATTCAATATCATAGCTTTTAAATGTACCTATTTATTTTCATATAAAAACCATAGAACGTAACAGTCAAAGATTTAAGAAGATGAAAGATTTCGGGCAAGCTACAGGGAAGCCATGCAATATCCAGATCATATAACTCATTAAATGTAACTCAATTAATATAATTTTCATGTACAGGTTCATAAGGAAAACAATACTCAGAAAAAAATTATAGCTCTATAATCTCTCCATGACAGATTCTTCATGACACTTTGCATACATCAATTACTCCACTTCAAACAGCTTTACTTCAATCTTATCTGCAAACTTAACTCTGCGTTGTTGCATACGCTGCATGAGTAAACAACAAAAGAGTGTGTAAGATTCATGTTTTTACTTTGCAAATTTCTTGCATATTTATTAAATTGTTGTTACTAATGTCATTTTCTTATAATTAAGGCAAGAAAAAAATAGAGGAAGCAACCACTCTTACAGCATGCTTCTACTCAAGCGCAGAAGAACAAGGAACTTCTTACCATAATTTTACAATGAAGATTGGTATCACGTGTGATTTGCGTAAGATGCCTTCTAGCCGTCTCTTCAACTTTTAAAGCACTCCTAGAAGCTCCTTTAACCTGAAGTTTGTTGAACAGTCAAATCTACATCTGCCAGAATTTTTAATAATCCATGTGACCAGTAAAAAAAAAGAAAGGAAAGGCCAAGCAATGTTGTGAAAATACAGTGTAAGTTCATCAGTGCCAAAAGATTGGAGAAATAGTTATAGAAATATCTAAACATTGGGATATTTAGTACCTCAGAATGGATGGCATAGGGAAGCCCGGTTCCCCTTGGCTTCGTGACCAAAGATCTCTCCATCAACATTCGCATGCTGGCAAGTTCATTCATCAATGGCACTGCCAGTGCCTCCGCCTCTCGCAGCTGCCTTTCAGCAAAATCAGCAGCCTTTTCTGCCTGAAGACGAAATGATGTACAATCTGGACAAATGCATGCTCCCTTGCATGAACGAGGGCTTACTCTTAGGATCCCTTTAGAAGGCACAGAGGCAGGTGTGCCTGTAAGAGTGGGAATTTCACCGCAAGTTGGAACACAGGAGAAATCAGCAGAACCAGGCAAAGACGGAGGAGGAGATTTTTGCTCAACAACAAATACATTATCTGCCTCTGATGTTGACGGATTTCGCACTTGGAGAGGGGAAGGGCAATGTTCACTGAAGAACAATGAGGGAGTAGAATTTGTAGAAGACTGTGCTACAACATTATTTTCAAGGCAGGCAGAGGACTCGTGCAGATGAGAAGCAGGGGATGGTTCTGACTGATGTCCATGCTGCTCAGACTGAACATGCTCAATTAACAAAGAATCCCCACTAAGACCTTGATCATTGGAAGCTGGCCCAGGTTGACTTTCATTTTGCTCAGACTTAATATGTTTGATGAACAAAGCACCCCAGCTTTGACCTCTGCCACTTGGGGCTAACTCTGACTGGCTTTCAGGTTGTTCAAGCTTAACAAGTTCAATGGCAAAAGACTTGCTACTCAGACCTCCATTGGCAGGGGCTGAATCTGATTGAGTTTCATTTTGTTCAAGCTTAATACGTCCATTGGACAAGGGCTCCCTGCTCAGATACTTATCACTGGAGAACAACTCTATTTGACTCTCACAATGTTCAAGCTTGACATGTGCAACAGGCACAGGCTCCTTGTTTGAACAACCATCACTGATGACTAGATCCGATTGTCTCACGCCTTGTACATCCTTGACATGTTCAAGGGCCAAGCACTCCCTGTCTGAAGTTTCGCCTGTATATGTGTCACATTCCTTAGAAGCTATGGTAACTGTTGTTGACGGTGTTTTTGCAGTCGATTGAGCAACTGAGGTCCCTGAAAATGGGACCATTGTCAGCACACAACATGAGGAGCTGATTGCCAGTACCTGAACTAAATATCAAACAATGGAAATCAATTTGAATGTAAATGTAAACCCATGCCTTACTTGCAAGATCCTTCGCCATTTCAGTGCAAAATGGTAACATTCTTCGATAGCTACTGCTATTCGAGGCTTCCAATAGCTTCAACTGCGAACTTGGAGAAAGTGTCTGCACATCAATGCAACCTCGTCAAAACCTCATTCCAGCAATACTAAACAACTGTGTCCAAAAGATATATGCCGAATCATTTTACAAGGTCTACTATTTCCTAGGTATCCATCCCTTACAAAATAAGGCTTGCTCTACTATTTTGCAAGTAAGGCCATGAAAAGCCCAGTTCCCTGGGCTGTTAAGGGTTCCATTATCACAGTGGTTTGTCCTGTCTGTATGGTGTGAGTTTCTAAAGGATGAGAATGGTTGCAAGTTTCAAAGTTTTGGTGAATAGAAACCCCTAGAACCCGGTATCCATGGCAAAGAGAAGCCCAGTCTTTGCAGTGGAGCACCGTAGGGCATGTCTCTTGAAGCACTTCTAATAACAGGACATATAGTATGCAAAAGTTTCATGATTAAGGGACTGCTACCAATCCAAAAACAAAGCCAGCACAACATCTAATCTACTACTGAGTCAGGAACTTGTCATCAATGTAAGAACAATGTAAGAACAAAGAAGTTGCTACATCCCAGATATGCTACTCCCCATTGACCTACTTATTGTGGTCATTCGTTGAACATTAATAAAATTATCATATCCTTATCGATCTAAGGACACGGCAAATGTTTGACAGGAAATACACAAAGAGGGTGATGAGAATTCATTCTTACAACTTTTCTCTGGCCAGGGAACTTGGCTAGCTGTTTTTTGACAGGACCAGCGTTGAATCCACCCGGAGCTGCATCTGTTTTTTGCTGTGCACGAACTTTGCTGTCAATTTTTGCGACATGCTCATCATCATCTATGTCAATTACCTCAACAGTCGACCGCAAGAAGCCCGCAAGCCTACTTACAGAGAACAGCCGTCTCGAACCAGGGCCCAATCTGCAGACACCTCTCACCGGTTTCACTTTCAAGCACCCCGGTTCCTTTTCAGGATCCTTGCCAGAACATGGTTCCGAGCAGAAGCCTGTGGTAGGAGTATCAGAATCGGGAGGCTCTTCTTTAATAGGCTTCAGAAGAGGGTCATTTTCCCCGCACACCGGCAGATTGGCCTGAACATATGCTTTCTCTGGATCAGGCATTTTGTCAAGTCTGTCACAGGCATCCGAAACCCCCAGAGGCTTCGCTGGTGCAAACCCTATGTCATCTTCTTCCGATTTAATATTAATTCCTTCTGTATCAGGCGGGGAACTCCTGCTCAAATCCCACTGCGGCCATGGGATTTGATCCTCAGAATCGGTATCGAGAGTCAGATCGAAATTGAAAGACTCAAACGCGGATAGGCTACTCTCCAAACAAACCCCACTATTCTCCCGAGCCGGATACTCTGTTTCAGATCTCATTTTTAAGCTCGCACTGTCAGGGGTTTCAGGATGCAAAACCTCTGAAACATGTTTGCAAGAAACAGGCGAAGAAAATGAAGGCGGAGTCAGAGGCAATGCCACAACGATCTCGAGATCTGGGCATGGTGATAACGACGCAGGCGTGCCGTTCTCGATATGGGTATTCTCACCCGATTGCTTCTTCGTGTTTTCTGTGGGAGGAGAAGGGCAACTGATCGAAAGGGTACCGGCATCATTTGCGTGGATTCTCTTCCCCCGTTTTCTGTTGCCGAGGGTGAGAAAATCCGCCTTCCTCTTATATCCGCCATTGCTAAATCTCTGCAAGCGATTCGGCAGCGATTTTTCGCAAAGCAGCTTGTGAGACCTGCTGCGGGTAAGCCTTGGAAGTTTCTCCATTGGTGAGAACAGCAGGCAAGTGAACGAAAGAAGAGGGGGAAAGTACAGATAATGGAGGCGTGGAATTTTTTGGAGGGAAGATGGCGCCAATTACAGAGTGGGCGGGCAGTGTCTGGATTATGTTGAGTAGGGCGGGTAATTCAAATTTAATTTTTCAAAAAAATCGAAGTCTCCTCGACCCCTCTTTTAGGAATAACTATTCAAAGACTATTGACAAAGTCTTTCATGGATCCTTAGAGAGTGCTAAATTCCCACTATGTATTCAAAATGAAATTTTTTATTTATATGGTGTATTAACAAGTGATTGGTGTTTTTTTAGTTGATTAGTTATGGGATAAGTATGTTATGATATCTTGGGATTTATTGTGTGGAATAATAGTTGAATATGTTTATTTTGGGCTATTTTGGAATTGCTTTTATAATTGTAAGAGTTAGTATTACTTTTTGTTTCTATGTTTTACTTTGTGGGTCACCTTAAATTGTGGTTGTTATTTATGTGACGTTACAAGTTATTGCATAGAGAGAAGCGAGGTGCTCTCCAATCCAGTATGGGGGAGATCCTGTCACATTAGTCACGTTATGCTAGCTGACATAAATAAACCAACGTAGATCCAAATCCTAGGCCCTATCAAGTGCCGAGAGGGATTGAATCTCTTCTTAGGTATCCATTGATTTGATTCAAACCAAAAGACACATATTTTTATTTAAGGTTCACATATAATATTTTTATTATTAATATTTAATATTATTTATGACCAACATATAATATTTTTTATTATTTTTTATTTTATTAGGAACAAACATTACAACATTTTCCCATACATGGTTTTAAACCACATGCAAGGCCCTCTTACAACCATGGGTTGTTTAGAAGGCCTTGCAAATGGTCTTAAAACCATTTGCAAGACCCTCCTAAACCATGTACAATAAAACCGTGGGTTGTTTAGGAGGCCTTGCACATGGTTTTAAAACCATGTACAATAAAACCATGGGTTGTTTAGAAGACCTTGCACATGGTTTTAAAACCATGTTCACATAGTTTTAAAACCATGCACATGGTTTATGTGCAAGGCCAACATTTTCTTGAGGATAATTCAATTTTTTATTTTTTATTATTTTGTTAGATAGGAACATTACAACATCTCCCCAATATTGTGTTTTTTCGTGACCCACATTTTTTTAGGGATAATTAAATTTTTACTTTTTTATTGTTGTGTTAGGTAGGAAGATTACAACATCTACCCATATTAAGTTGTTCTTTTGGTCAACATTTATTTTGGCCTATAATTAAATAATAATAATAAAAATAACGTTACGTAACGTTACAAGATCTCCCCCATACTGGGCTGTAGAGCACCTCTCGGCGCAATAAAAATATTAAAAAATAAAAAATATAAATTACATATCGATTTAAATACCAGCGTAGATCCAAATTATAGGTTCTATCAAGCGTCGAGAGGGATCAAATCTCTCGAGGTGCAAACCTCTTCTTAGGTATCCATTGATTTGATTTAAACCAAAAGACACATCTTTTTAATTTAAGTTCCACATATAATATTTTTATTATTAATATATAATATTATTTATGCCGACATATAATATTTTTTATTATTTTTTATTTTGTTAGGAACAAACGTTACAACATTTCCTCATACATGGTTTTAAAACCATATGCAAGGCCCTCCTACAACGATGGGTTGTTTAGGAGGCCTTGCACATGGTCTGCAAGGCCCTCCTAAACCATGTACAATAAAACCATGGGTTGTTTAGAGGCCTTGCACATGGTTTTAAAACCATCTGCAAGGCCCTCCTAAACCATGTATAGTAAAACCATGGGTTGTTTAGAAGGCCTTGCACATGGTTTTAAAACCATGTGCAAGGCCAACATTTTTTTGTGGATAATTCAATTTGTTATTTTTTATTATTTTGTTAAGTAGGAACATTACAACATCTCCCCCATCTGTGTTTTTTTCCTAACCCACATTTTTTTTTACAGATAAGTAAATTTTTACTTTTTATTGTTTTGTTAGGTAGGAAGATTACAACATCTCCCCCATACTAGATTGTTTTTCTGGCCGACATTTATTTTGGCTTATAATTTAAAAAAATTATTTTTTATTAATAAAAGTAACGTTACGTAACGTTACAAGATCTCCCCCATGCTGGGATGTAGAGCGCCTCTTGGCGCAAAAATAAAAAATAAACTAGCATATATCAATTTTAAACTCAGATCTATCAAGTGCAGAGAGGGATCCAAATGGTAAAAAAATGTACACCTCAATAAATTGGATCCCTCTCGATGCTTCATAGGTCCAAATTTAAAATGGATATATGCTAGTTTATGCAGTAAAGTATTTCTATGTTAAAATCTCATTCCACATTAGCACTCATTAACTTCTTTTTAACTTCTCACTTCTCCCTTACATATGTAGTATTGTTCAAAACTCGAGGAGTTGGCTCAATTGGTTGTCATCATTTTTGTTGGGCGTTTGGCTAGTTTGTGCCAGTATGTGCTCAGTTTGAATCCCCTTTGGTAAGGTGCACTAGTTTACATTAATAGGCTTATTAGGGTTGTCATCCACAAACGTAGGGAAGCATCCCTTGGCTTTCCCTACAAGGTTGTTATTTGAAGCAATATATAATATTAGTTGGATTCTTTAATCATCTTATAAAAAATTTGCTCATTGCTAGACTTGATTGCCTTAAAAGACTATTTATACCACATGTGAACCCCTAGAACTACCTTACTAAATCTACCATTCACCATGATGATAAAGGCATTTAACATCTTTTTTGTAGTTGAGTAGCATTAGAAATATTAGAGTTTAACATTGCTCTAAAGGTTGTGTGTTATGATATTAAATGTGACGTTGTTCTTTGGAAAAAATTTGACTTTGATAGAATTTTTATCCAACATAAGATGGAAAATATTGCATTTGTGGAGAAAAGAGTGCATGGAACATTAATTGCACGAAATCTAAAAGAAAGCATTGAGCAAAGTTATGAAAAAATTCCATAAGTGTTTCATAGTCTAGTTGCACATAAGCATGCTAAAGAATAAGCACACAATTTGGGGAGCACAAAATAGACATGCAGTTTTGACTATAACAATGGACAAGGTAAAGTCAGCATGAATGGGTGTAGAAGGATAACTTGTAAATAGGTAAACAAGGAAAGGAGCATGCAATAAATACTAATCATAAGAATGCGAAATTATGCCATCTTGAGATATCGAGCACAATTATGTGAAAGTTGGTTTAGTGAAAATGTTGTAGGAATAGAGAACTACACCAAAGACAAAAGTACAAGGAAGTGTGTCCATGATATATAAATAAAATGAAGAGTGTAGAATTGAAACTTCTATTAACTCAAAATTTTATTTTTTACATAGCTAGAGCCTTCTTTTATAACCAAATCTAAATGAGGGAAACTACTTTGATCGTGCCATCCTCTTTATTTTATAAAACCGAACTATTGATATCCTCCAACATCTCTCTTGGAATTTGTATCGTTTCCTATACATGTTTGAAGACGAAGCAATCAGCAAATTCATCGTATATAAACTACATAGCTTTAGAAGGTAGTTACCCTTGTTGCCCACAAGTTGTGTGGTGATAATACCATGACAAGTGGATTGGTGGTGCACCTCCAACAAGGTATCATTGTCCAGTGGTGGTTGGAAATCTAAAATGTTGTCTATTGGATAAGAGATGGGAATGTCTTTGTCCAACTGGGAAGGATCATACAACTTGAGCCAGGAGACATTAGTTATTAGATGAATACCCAATTACAGTGGAAGCTCCAAATTGAAGGCATTTTCGTCAACTTGCTAGAAAACATAATATGGACCATAATAGAGTGGATGAAGCTTATAATGTTTAGCCCCTTGAAACCATTTTTTATGAATATATAACCATACCTTATTGCCAACCTTGAAAGATGCAATATACGATGGAATTATATATCATCTTAATGTGTCCTTGGTTACTCCAACGGGTGTTGAGTACCTAGAGATGAACATGGGATATATATTTCATAAATGCAGTAACGTGCTTCTAGACATTGAGTTGTTGTGAAGCAGGAGTTAGTAAGGTGCTTGGGAACTCAAAAGGGGTGGTTGGTTGCTACCCACAACACACTTCAAAATGAGAATATGAATAACCTGTGACAAAATGCACTACTATATTATAACAATGGTGTACCATGTGTAATGCCTTATCCCACTACCTAATGTTGGAACAAGTTGTGGGAAGCAATTGGACCAAGGTGCAACTGACCACCTTGGTTTGGGGGTATAAAGTAGTAGAGTGTTGAAAATTGCACTCCAACATCTTCCATAGCATCTTCCAGAAATGATTGAGAAAACAAGCATCCCTATCAAAAGTGATAGTGCGAGGAAGGCCAAAAGATATCCAAACATGGCAAAAAAACAAGTATGTTGTCTATTGTGCATTGATTTTCTTGTCACAATGCATGAATAAGGCCATATGTGAAGAACTACACACTGCAACAAAAACACAATCATGTTTTTGGAGGGTCGGTGGAAAGGTTGAAATAAAATCCATAGAAACATCCTCCTAAGGACATGTAGGAAGTGGAAGTAGTTGGAACAATCTAAGCTTGCAATTGGTAGGCTTATTCTAGCAATAGAATCATGCACACCACCTCAAGACATGGATATATTATAGGATAGGTGCACTAGTGAAAAGGATTGTAACATTTTAAGAAGAGGATGAGCAAAGATTGAGTACCATTCCAAAAGGGGAGATTTTTAGGGCATCTAGGAATTTTCACTAAAAAATTTGTTTGGGGACATTTCAGACCATGCCACTTGGTGGATATGTATAATAGATACTAAAGTGCCTATGGTTCATGTTTCATATTCTAGTTTGCGACATTTTCAAAGATACGACCTCAGGAAGTTAGGGTTTCTAAATGATCCTGAAATCACCTTTAAATAGGTTAGTTTAGGATTTTCAATATAAAATTTGATTTAGAAAGATTGAGATAGTGACCCTTGGAGTAGATAAAGTATAGATATTGAAGAACACGTGGTACGAGTTTTATATTTTGTTTCAATATAGTTTTGGATATATAATAACGGGAAGTTAGTGTTTTTTAATGATCCTGAAATCATTCAAACAAGGCAGATTGACATTTTCTCTATAGCTTTTGTTTAGGATGTTTCAGATAGTGAACATTGGAGTAGATTGAGTAGAGATATTTAAGTATGTGGATACAAGTGTCAGATACCATTTCACTATAGTTTCAGATATATACCCTCTATAAGTAAGGGTTTTTGTATAGTATGAAATAGATCATAAGCAAATGATGAATTAGATAAAAGGTATATTATGAAGTAGATCAAAGGCACATTCTGAAGCAGAGATGAAGATTATGAAGCAGACCAGAGGTAGATTATGAAGCATAATAGAGGTATATTATGAAGTAGATCAAAGGAAGATTATGAAGCATATCAAAGGCAGATTATGGAGACAATCTTAGGATGATTTTGTATTAGATTAAAGTTGATTATGAAGTTATCTTTCGGGTAATTATGTCAATAGCCTTGTACCTGATTCTTCAGTAGGTTGGTGCCTTCATATTAATGATTTGGTTCTCAATTAAGTTGATTGGTATCTCTAGTAGGTTGGTTCCTACATGTTACTAAATTGGTTCTTAGTTGAGGAGTCTCCAGTAGGTTGGTGCCGACATATTGTTGAGCCGATGCTCATTTGAGGGGATTGGTGTGACCAGTAGGTTGGTGCCTACTTGAATTTATGAATATATTATTTTCTGGTTTTCGCTCAAAAGGGTTTTCGTGTTAAATTATGTGTATTATGATTTAAGTTCATGTGTATTTACTGCTTTGAATTTATTGAATAAGTGATGAATGTTTTAAGTGAGAAAAATGATCTTATACTAATTCACCCCCCACCCCCCCTCTTACTGTAAGCATAATTTCAACAATTATGAATCAAAATTTCCATTATTAAGACTGTATGAATCACTTTATCTTACTTAATTCTTTATTCCCTTGATGTGAGGTTGAATCATCATTGTTTCCCTTGCATTTGTTGAGTCCTTTGGCTCTAACCTTTGTTGTTTGACCAAATATGTAAAGGTCATCATCACAACCCTACTTGTTGGCATTTGAATCCATATAAGTCTCCTCTTAAATACAATCATGCCACTATATTTCAAAGGAGGAGACCATGAGCATTAAATCCCTGAACAAATGTTTCTCATCAAGTTGAGAATCCATTCAGTGCCATGTTTTACTAACTATGTGTCTGTCATCTTATCTCAAAATATTGCAAGTTGATCACGAATCTACATGACCTTCATTAGGTAACTGGTAAATATGTTTGATCTATTCATCTCTGTATCTTTGAGTTTATTATGCAGTGTCGTATTTTTGTTGATGGTATCGCTCCAGTAAATGTTAACTAAGGCATCAAACATGTCCTTTTTCAAATTATTCTCAAATATACGAGGGATCACATGACCCCTTATAGAATCCATCATCATCTGCTTGGCCTTCACTTCCTTTTCTCATAAACTGCCAAATCCTATGGATTTGTCTATGGATTCACAATATGCTTGGCGATATCCTAGAGACCATTCTCTTAAAAAAATTGTTTGAATCTAAATTTGAAAGATAGGAAATTTGAGGCGCCTTCTAATCTATCCTTGAAAATGAGGTTAGATGATGCCATCTTTGAGATCTAATGCACAAACTATGAAAAGCCTCTAATTGATAGTCCTTGTTTTCTGTAGTTGTTGACAATTGGTTTTCACAGTTGATACACTGCCATAGACCCTTGATAATCTCAATAATGTATAGGATATGTAGCTCTAATACCATGTAAATTGCCGTATCCTAGGTGACCATTTCCCTTATGTTCTCAATCAAATTAATTAATTACATAATTTAACTATGCAAAAATTTAAATTATGAACATAGCATCAATCACACAATAGCTAGAACTAGTAATAGCATAATCATAAATCAAATACATACTTACAGAGGAAATGTCTCCTTCAAATAAGCTTATCATCCTAATAATCATAGCTTACAAGGAAACCTTTGTAGACTGTTAAAACAAATAGTTGTATGGTTCATAAATCCACCTCGAATTGAGGTATACAACGTGCTAAAGAGAGGTATGGCCGACATAAAATGGGGAAACAACTACACAACCTATACAACCATGATGTATTGTACGGTTATTGTATGACCTTTGTTTACATATGTTGTATGACAACATAAGTTAGTTGGTCTACTCCTTTATCTTTGCTCTATTGTTTCTCCTTTGGTTGCTATCCCTATTAGACAATAACCATGTATTGATATTTATAGCTTGTTTTTATTGATGCTTTATCCCAAAATATAATCCACCAAACCCTAAGATTATCTTAATATCAGTAGTTGAGATTAATCATAGTCTAAGTCCGTAATGTATTAAATACACTTTATTAGAATCAACTACAAAACACAAGACTTTCACTTTTTCCTAAAGAAAATTACAAAATAGAATTGAATACCTACTTTTCTTAAGAGGTTACCTTGTGAAATGTCTAAATCACTTCTTGAAAATTCACATTGAACATGTGCAATAATTTTCTATCCAAGCTACATTTCTCAACATAATGTAGGCCTTGCTCATACAGTCTCTGTAATATGATATCTCGTATTCCATAAAAATGAGTGAATAGAAAATAGATATATTTTTACGGTCACAAATTCATAAATGCCACACAAATTGATTAGGTTCTAAATGTAAGGATGCAATCATTACCTTTTGTAGCTTCAAAATTAGTGTAGATAAAAATTTGCTCTATCTAGCATATCCATGCCATGGAATCATTACCATAAAACTTCCTCTTATTTATATTGAGAATGAATTAGTTCATTAATTTGTAACTAAAGTCACAATTTTATGGATGTTAATGTGAAGTATAGTCCTATGACTTGGGATCGATCCTCTTGTTCTCATGCTCTACAAATAATTTAGCCTTGTGCTCTTCATGATGAGGAGATATGAATAGATATGATAGTTTCTGAACTTCCTCCTTCATGGTTTTATGAAGTTGTTCTTCAATACCTAACATCAATTTATCTAGAATCACCTTAAGGTCATCAAGAGTTGTTTAGTTAGTATATTGAAACTTTTGAAACTTTGTTCTACTTATCGTGTTTTGGAGATTGGCCTTGTTTTTCAATCATGGTTTCCATGGTCATGATCCTCCCTTCTATCTTGGACAATTGAAATTCCAAATCTTAATTCTTCTCTTTTGTCATGGAAGAGTCATTGAAAGCCTCACCCATAGTAAAATTTGGCTTATTACCTCTAGCTACCATGATGGTCGATCACCTTGGTAGGATGGATGGGGCTAAAATTGGTCATACAATTGTAGTTCCAATTCCTTAAACCTTAAATACATATCCTAAAACATCAAAAAAGTTTATCTATCTATTCTTCTCTTTTTTTAATCTTTACAAAGATTTTTAATCGCACAATTAGACCTTACAATCAAAAGTTATGTCAATTTTAGGTTCACATAACTTATAAGCAGTTATCATGGGAGTGTTGTGTAGGTTTACCTTGTAATTAATGTCTCTTAGGATATACACTACTAAGTTCAAAACTTTGTCGTGATAATAATATGATATGTTTTCCTCGTTGCTTCTTGTTATACCAAAATCCTGTCACCATCATGTGATAAGACTTTTGACATACCTACTTGCCTTGAATCCCAGCTCTTGGAGGGGAAACTCATGCTAATTGTCAATCTTCCATGAAACTTCCCAACACCGCGCTTGCTCCTTTGTCCAGGAGTGGTACCTTGTTCGCACCGCCTATCCCTTGTTGTCCACAAGCGGTGCCACCGCTTATGGCCCTTAGTCCATAAGTGTTTCTTACCTGAACCGCTCTGTCATTGAAGGAGAAAAGCGGTACCCTGGGTAAAATGGGAAAAAGAGAATTTTCTCGAGGCTTCTAGCTCATGAGCCTCATGTCCTCCCTTATCCCTATCATTGTGGGTCAGTTGAGCTCGAGATCCCCCATCCTAGGATCTTAGAGGCCACCTCATCCACAAATCTCTCAATCATTCCTATCCATTGAGCCTTATAAATACAAGCTCATGTCTATGGTTGAGGGGGAGAACTCTTAAGGTATTGTTATTTTGTTGGATTGATCACTTGGCCCAAGACCATTGGAGAGCATAGAGAGCTAGAGTCGAAGCTTATGGGGATGAGAATGCTTGGTTTCATGGAGACGCATGTCAACACTAAGGCTTGGTTGTAAACTTCTTCATATTTCTATATTAATGCAAGTTGATTTATGTCCCACATATATTGTTGTTGTTTGATTTTGCATGTATGTTGTTAGATTCCTTAGTCACTAAACATGGATCAGTAGATTATATTCTGGCAGTTTCGATGTGTTTGCGTGTTTAAGCTTATTGCAGGTACAAAGGGTTACTATCGAAGCATCACATTCCAGGTATCTACGGTGTCCAGGGAGAGTCTTCAACCTTTGTCCTTCATTTGTTCTGGATCTGAACCATTCAGACCAGTGGAACGCCTTACTATCCGCAGAAGGTGAAATATTCCAGCTAACACTTCTCAATATGTTCTTATAACCATCCCCATTACTAGTACATACAATCAAACAAACAAAACATATTCAAAGTTCAATCCATTATATGCTTGCTCACATTTCCCTTCCATAAGCAAATTAAATTTATCTCTTTTGATTTTTTGAGACTAAAAAAACCATAGATCCCCAAGGAGAAGAAAACCCCTCATTTTATTTCCTATTTTCTAATTAATATTATATTCTTGGAATTATCCTCTTTTGCCAAGTTATCCCCATGCAATCTAATAAATATGAGACTAATTAATCATAGTTAACTCTTTCATCCTCAATTTGTTACGAGGAATAATCTCACGGTAAACCTTCTAAGTACTTCCCAAAATTTTATGGATGGTAAATGGGGTAAGTGATTGACCTTGATCGTAGAGCCTAACCCGAAGGGGATCAACATAATCGAATTTTTGACCTCCCAAATTTTTTTTATTTTTTTATTGTTGTTGTTATTATTATTATTATTTTTGGATGGGGGGGGGGGGGGGGCATTCTCATGTTTGGATCATGACCACTTGTTCTAACCCTTGGGGCTAATTTGTTTTCCAACGAATAACCTCGTGAAAAAACCCTCTAAGTACTTGCCCATGGTTCATGGATAGTAAACAAGGTAAACCGTCTGTCCTGATTATGGGGCCTAACCCCAAGGGGATCAAGAGAGTTAAACCTATGACCTCTAACCATTGGGGCTAAATTTTTTTCCAAGGAATAACCTCACGGAAAACCCTATAAGTACTTCCCCATGGTTCATGGATGGTAAACAAGGTAAATCACCAGTCCTGAATATGGGGCCTAACCCCGAGGGGATTGAGAGAGTCAAACCTATGACCTCCCCAAATTTGGGAGGAAAGATCTCACATTTGGCTCATGACCATTTGAGCTAACCCTCGGGGCCAGTCTTTAGTCCTCGATTTATTTGTAAGTTACTTAATATTTATTTAATTTTTTAATTAGTAGATGTGGCTTTTACTATTTCTTTATCACTGTCAATCATTTAGAATGCACCAAGTAATATGTAAAATACACCCATAATGCACTATTATATACATATAATATTGCACATATTAGGGCACACACATTTAGTTGTCATGTGTAGGTCCACAAATGTACAAAATGAACAACCAAAACATTCATCATCTATATTCTTTTTGTAATGCAGAAAATATAATCAATTTATTTTGGATCAAATAATATTTATACAATTTAACATAAAAAGGAAATCACACATAATCCATCAAGAAATATTTATCCATTCTCTCTAATGTGTAAGCCCCAATTGTTGATGTATTTGTAATTTCGGAATGTATTCATCCGTATATCTTATGTATTGTACCCCGATGTTTATTTCGGGATGCGTCTGTAATGTATTTGAGTCATGCCCCGATGTTCCTATCGGGAGGTTCTATAATGTAAACAAGTCATGTCAAGTCATTGTGGGTAACCCTCCTATTGGTCAAGGGTTAAAGTTCCCGCAGTTGTGGGGCCCTAGGGTTATTAGAATATCCTATAGAAGTCAACCCTAGGTGAGTCATTGTAAGTCGGGGCAATAGTCCCCACCATTGTGTTAAGGATAGCCCTCCTTGTTGATTGGAGGAGGCAAAGTCCCCACAAGTTGTGGGGCACTAGGGTTATTAGACACTCCTAGAGATGTCGGCTCTAGTAAGTAATCGTTAAGTGAGGCCGACATGTTGGAGTGGTTTCAAGTGAATGAAAGAATATAAATAGAGAGTGAGCCTCTCTATTTATCACACAGACACTCACTCATTAGGGCGCATGAGTGAGAGAGAAGTTGCTGGGATCAAAGAGAGAGACTACTGCTGTCGGGAGATCATCTTTATGTTTTCAGGTTTTACTTTTGGTGATGATTCTATATCTGAAGAAGTTGCAGGGTTTTCTCCTTTATGGTTTCCCCGAGGAAAAATCTTTGTGTCTCTTGTCTCTTGTGTTTTATTACTGTGCATGTTATTCCCTCAGTTAAAAGATCCTAAGATCATAATGCTAGCTTGAATGATAAAAATCTAACATGGTATTAGAGCTAACCTGAGAAGAAGACATTGTGCAGTTGCAGAAGCTAGGGATTCTTACATTTTGGGTCTCTCTCCACAATCCATCAACAAAAGTATGTTATGCTGACTCTCCATTGAAGGGTGCATCTTTCTGTCGAAGCGGAATTCGATTCCGAGCATTTTCAATTTTCGGTGCGGGAAATTAGGGCTTTCTATAGAAGAGGAATTTTTGAGTGAGCTCAACATATGATTTATCTCCTCATCAAAATCGAATTTTAGAGACCTAGGTCAAAAATTTTGGTTGGGTGAAACTCCAGGAAAGTCAAACCCTAGTTTGACCCCGAGCTAGAAAAACCCTAAATACAAAAACTGATAAGTTTTAATAAATTCGCTATATCTCAGGATTGGCGAAGGCTCATGAGCTGAAAATTGCCGAGGTTGAAGATAAAATTCTAATGTACACTGTGTCCAAATTCATCCTCAGATTCGCTATATTCTAGGAGATATGATCCCTCCAAGTTAGGGTTCCAGCCTCTTCCAGGATTCATCCCTAAAAAGGACACCTTGGGAGAATTGTTATATCTTGGGATACAAAGGTCCAAATGAAATTTATGAAGATGTTACAGAAAGGAAACAGACTGTACTTTCTATGGTCTAAATTTCAGACCCAGAAGATGAAACAATGACATGTGGAAGTCCATACAACTTCGCTGTTCTGAACAGTCCTATAACATGTCACCTTGGGAAAATGATCATAAGTCCCAATTGTTGAAACCAATTCCGATGAAACCTATGGTGTTGGAATAGGTAAATATGAGGCTACCTCAATGGGAAGTTTTAGACACAGAGGAGTAGTAATTTCGGAGATAGCGCAGAAACAGTATCAGACATTTCTGCAAAAGAAATTGGTAAACTAGGGCTTCTTGTTTTGTGAGCTTCCCTCCACTGTTTTAAGAAAAGGAGTTCATTGGACAGCTCAAATTGAAGAGATCTATCTTTCCATCTAATCAAATCTGAAAGAATCCAAGTTTTGAAAATTAGGGTTTCTCTGACAAACCCTAGATCAGCCAGTGCCGGAAGCAGGATGGACACCTCAAATCGGTAAGATCTAATATTTTGCTATTTTCGCTTGAGGTTCTCATTTCAAAGTGATTTATCACATCAGCTTAATGATAAGCTTGGTGAAGTTGACAACTTCCAAGCTTAGAATTATATGATCTCTCTGAAGAAAATGAATTGGGCACCGACACAAGTAGAGAGGTTCCAGTTCCAGAGGGAGATGAGGCTAAAAGCCTTACACCAGAAGAACTTGGTCAAGGCCAAGAAGATCATTGTTGATTCAATCATGGATCACATTGTATCATAAGTGTCTTCCCTAAAGACACCTAAAGAGATGTTTGATTCGTTGACCAAGATATTTGAAGGGAAGAACATAAATCAAAATATGACTTTGAGAAAATAGTTGAAGAATGTGAAGATCCAAAATGCAGAGACCATACAGTCATACTTTACAAGGGTCTCTCAAATCAAAGAACAACTTGTAGCAGTAGAAGAAGAAGTGGAGAATGAAAAAGTGATGATAGCCACCTTGAATATCCTCCCAGGATCATGGGATTCATTCATTCAAGGAATGTGTGCAATAAGGAAGTGATTACTTTCAGAAAGATTCCAGGAAGAGCACATACAAGAACATGCTCAACTCATAGTAAGAGAAAAGAAGATGGGAATATCAAGCTCTCACCATCCAAAGAAGATCCCTCAAGCAATGAGGAATATGATGAACTCAACTCTTGAAGAACCTCTTATCCATCTTAGTATTTGGATAAGAAACGATGCTATTATGAATGAAGAAGATGATGAAGCTGAAGGCTCAAGAAGGAGTCTACCCACGAAACAAATAAAGATAAGTATTCAATTGTCATTTCATGATATTGTTTTTGTTATGCATTTGTTTATATTCAGTTGAAGTATTATGCATGATAGAATGTTTTCATTAATGACAATATACTACTAATATGCATGTAATGGGTTAGTAGCTCATGGTGCTATACAACTCTCCATTGCTACTTATCTAAAATGAAACCTCTTTGCAATATTGGATTAGTGCACAATCTCAATGTTGTCCTGGTAGAGATGGAAGGCATCAAGAAAAGTTTCCGTGAGATATGGATGAATGTTGTATTGGCTAAAGTAGTTGCGTGATCATATATTTATGCATAAGAACTTGCCAGTATGAATATTCCTTGTGAAATGTTTCTAACCATACAAATGCATTTGACTTGTAGGAAATATCGCATACGTAATCGCCTACAAGCAAAGAAGGATGAGACTTGTTCCAAAGAACAAGTGATGACAGTTCAAGATGAAGAATAATATGACGAATGCAGCAACATCGTTGATGTAGAACCTTCCATCCATGAAGAAGCACCCAAGAAGAAAAGGAAGACCGGTTCAAGAAGAATGATGTCTAGGATGCAATATCGATACATGAAGGAAAGTTCGTAGTTCCATCATGCAGTAGATGGAAACATCGTGGGATATAAGGAAAGATTCATTGCACAAGACTTCTCATGAAAAGAAGGCATAGACTACGAAGAAACATTTGCAGCCAGTGGGAGTTGAAACACATACATGATGAGCTTGATGAAGATCTTAACCTTTGCTACAAGGTTGAAGATGAAAGTCTATACACTAGATGGATACATAGAATATTAGTAGCATAGGAAGCTACTTATCACTCTGGTACAGAATGTTTCAGTGCATAGAGTACGGAAGACAGAGGGAGTATGATGCTCAGCTTCAGAGGGATTGACTATAGAATATCTTGAGGTTCGACATGGTACGACAGGATGGATAGATTACTGATGACTCTAGGCTTTGCTGAGAGTAAAGTGGATTCCAACCTTTGCTTCAAGGTTGAAGGCGAAAGACCAATGATGCTCCTGTTATGTGTCGATGCACTATTTTCTAGGAATGGAGGTGTGGACAAGGGAAGTATGCAGTAGAGATCCTGAAGAGGTTCAGGGTCCTTGATGTACCTGATGAATATGAGACCAGATATTTTGCTTTGCTATGAACACATTGAGACATGTTCACCTAATGGTTGCAAAGCATGCAGGGGTATAGTTGATTATGGGCTCAAGTATGAGGCGAATCAGAAGATTAACCTGAATGGTTATGTTGATTCAGATTGGGCAGGCAGTGCCATCGATAGGAAGAGCACTTTAGGGTGTTGCTTCAGTATGGGATCAGGTGTGATATCTTGGTTTAGCAAGAAGCAATCCTATGTGGCACTGAGTACAGATGAAGCAGAGTATGTCATAGCTTGTTCAGCTAGTTGTGAGGCAGTATGGCCGAGGAAGCTATTGTCTGATTTATTTGATCTTTTGATGGATGCTACTTGTATACATTTCGACAACCAGAGTTGTGAGAAGTTGTCGGAAAACTTAGTGTTCCATGACAAGTCGAAGCATATCAAGATCAAGTATCACTATATCAGGGATATGGTGCAGAGGGGAGCAGTGAAGCTCCTGTATGTTGCGATGGATGAACAAATAGCTGATGTGTTGATGAAACCATTAGCTAGAGTGAAGTTTGAGTACTTCAGGGAGAAGCTTGGTGTTCTCTAGATCGAGGTTCCTTCCAAGGGGAAGTGATGAGTCCGTGAGCCATTCTGACATGGTCAGAGGATTGGTTCCTTCCATGGTCAGATGTAAGGGCTGAGCCATTCTGTCATGGTGAGAGGATTGGTTCCTTCCATGGTCAGATGTAAGGGTTGAGCCATTCTGTCATGGTGAGAGGATTGGTTCCTTCCATGTCAGATATGAGTGCTGAGCCATTTTGATATGACTGTAGGATTGGTTCCTACATGATCAGATATAAGGGATGTTGCCATTCTTTGAATGGAGGTACCTGGTTAGTTACTAGGAAAACTCATTCTAGGACTAAGGGACATTCTGAAACGACTGTAAGATGTAGTCTTACATGATCAGATGTGAGCGCATGGCCATTCTGATGTGATTGAGGGATTGGTTCCCACTTGATAAGATATAAGGGCTGATGCCATTCTCTGAGAGAATGGAGGCACCTGGTCAGTTACCAGGAAAGCTCATTTTGGGACTGGGGGCCATTCTGATATGACTGTGGGATGTGTTCTCACATGATCAGATGTGAGTGTAGGGCCATTCTAATGAGTAGGTTAGATAGAAGTGTTGGGCCATTCTGACGAGTAGGTCATATATAAGTGCTGGGCCATTCTAACGAGTAGGTCAGATATAAGTGCTGGGCCATTCTAACGAGTAGGTCAGATGTAAGGGCTGGGCCATTCTAACATGGGAGAGGATGAGGTTCCTTCCATGGTCAGATGTAAGGGCTGGGCCATTCTGACATGGTGAGGGGATTAAGTTCCTCTCATGGTCAGATGTGAGTGTTGGGCATGCCTTTCTGACGAGTCAATGTCAGATGTAAGTGCTGGACGGGCCATTCTGACTTAGGGTCAGATATAAGCACTGAGAAATACCTACATCGAGGCTAGGCCTACAACCAACATGAAAAAGGGCTGGCTCTGTAAAACTTCGTGTGATGAGAAGAATCATGAGATAGCACCCATGGTGATGATCCAGATCGAGTGATGATCTAGATCCAGTGATGATGATCTAGATCAAGTGATGATCCAGATCCAGCAGTGATGATGATCCAGATCGAGTGAGGATCCAGATCCAGTGATGATGATCCAGATCGAGTGATGATCCAGATCTAGTGATGATGATCCAGATCAAGTGATGATCTAGATCCAGTGATGATGATCTAGATCAAGTCATGATCTAGATCGAGTGATGATGATCCAGATCGAGTGATGATCCAAATCTAGTGATGATGATCCAAATCAAGTGATGATCTAGATCCAGTGATGATGATCTAGATCCAGTGATGATCCAGATCGAGTGATGATCCAGATCAAGTGATGATCCAGATCGAGTGATGATGATCCAGATCGAGTGATGATCCAGATCGAGTGATGATCCAGATCAAGTGACGATGATCCAGATCGAGTGATGATCTAGATCCAATGATGATGATCTAGATCGAGTGATGATCCAGGTCCAGATGAAGACGACTTGAAGATGAAGATGAAGAGAACTCAATGATGATCCAGATGATACAGAGAAGAAGACTTGTGCTGATAAATTGTGTCGAGAGAATACCTTCCTAGTTAAGAGAGAGTGTTGATGTATTTGTAACTTTGGAATGTATTCATCCGTATATCTTATGTATTGTACCCCGATGTTTATTTCGGGATGTGTCTGTAATGTATTTGAGTCATGTCATGCCCCGATGTTCCTATCGGGAGGTTATATAATGTAAACAAGTCATGTCAAGTCATTGTGGGTAACCCTCCTATTGGTCAAGGGTTAAAGTCCCCACAGTTGTGGGGCCCTAGGGTTATTAGAATATCCTAGAGAAGTCAACCCTAGGTGAGTCATTGTAAGTCGGGGAAATAATCCCCACCATTGTGTTAAGGATAACTCTCCTTGTTGATTGGGGGAGGCAAAGTCCCCACAAGTTGTGGGGCACTAGGGTTATTAGACACTCCTAGAGATGTTGGCTCTAGTAAGTAATTGTTCAGTGAGGCCAACATGTTGGAGTGGGTTTCAAGTGAACAAAAGAATATAAATAAAGACTGAGCCTCTCTATTTATCACACACACACTCACTCATTAGGGCGCATGAGTGAGAGAGAAGTTGCTGGGATCAAAGAGAGAGACTACTGTTGTCGGGAGATCATCTTTATGTTTTCGGGTTTTACTTTTGGTGCTGATTCTATCTCCGAGGAAGTTGCGGGGTTTTATCCTTTATGGTTTCCCCAAGGAAAAATCTTTATGTCTCTTGTATCTTATGTTTTATTGTTGCGCATGTTATTCTCTCAGTTAAAAGATCCTAAGATTATAATGCTAGCTTGAATGATAAAAATATAACACCAATTAGCAACTCTTGGTTCTCAAGTGATCTCACTTTCCATGGAACAAATCCCTTTGCTCACATGTGTCTTTTATATGTCAGTCATCGTAGGATGGCATTAGAGCTCATCACAGGCATGAATACAATAAGTAACAAAATTTGGTACACATATTTTTGGCTCTACTAGACTTTCAACATCTCGCAATGCTCTATAGTCCTAGGATTTTAAAAGGATCATAGGATCTTGGTAGTATGTACAAGTCTAGAGTTTCTAGTATTATTTTGGTGAGTGTAGCATATTTTGTCCTCGAACCATAATTTAGAAATGTATAAGTCCATATTATAATAGTTAGTATATCACACATATATAAACAAAACCATTATTGTCATACTATCCAATATCTCTTCAAGACAATAAAGGTAAATAACATCTAAGTCATCACATAATATTTTTACTAGTCATAGTCACCTTTTTTCCAAGAAAAAATTCATAATTTCCTTTATTTCAAGAAGAAACATAGAAATTACATTTCGCAATGTGTTTGTTGATGTTAAAGCTAAAGGGGAGAGTACTAGAACTGGCTATCTAAAACAAAAGTGATTGGAAAGTAGATCTCTGAGATATACAATTGTATCTATCAACTAAAAATCAAGTAGCTTAGAAGCTATAGACTTCAAACAAATTCTCAACAAAGAAACTATGTAGTAATGCTAGACCATTTCTAGTTTGTTTATAATAGAGCTAGTGTAAAGGAATACACAATGTCCATTTATCTAAACAACCCAAACCAAAAAATTATCTAGCAATCAAATATCAATCTTAGACTCCTTAGAATTTGTGATTTCTAGTAATCCTAATAGAATATTCACAACCCTTTTGTAAAGACCACCAACATTTAATTCAAGAAAAATATGACAAAAAAAGAAATGATCCAGCTTTCCCATATGCCCTTTGAACTTCATAATGAGATGCCCAAACCCTAATTTTAGTTGTATGTTTCCCCCTAAAATACAATCGATGACCAATTGAGAGTCACCAAAGGTTTGTAGACTGTAACAACCTCTCTCCACGTTAATATCCACTAGAAAAAGAACTACCTTAACCTCTATTACATGGTTGGATCCAAACTTGACCATAGAAAAAGAGACATAATGATGGGTTGAAAGATGTAAGATACCAATACTTGTTGTTGATGTATTTGTAACTTTGGAATATATTCTTATGTATATTATTATTGTATGTTTTTGTACCCCCATTGGGGATGTGTTTACACCCTTTCGGGATGTCTTAATTGTGTCTAGACCTCGACGTACGACCTTCATTGTAAGTCGAGGCAATAGTCCCCAGTGTAACATCATGTAATGTGTATTTGGAGTCTCTATAGGAGAAGTCGGCCCTATTAGGGAAGACAAGTCGGCCCCGGTATTATGTTTGGTCAGTCACTTAAAAGGTATAAATAGGGAGGCTCTCTCCCTCATTTACACACACCTTACACTCTCAAGTTCGCATGAGAGAGAAAGAAAGACAAAGGGAGGAGAGACAGATAGTTGTTGAATACTTCTTATTACTGATTTTGATCATCTTACTATTACGAGGAAGTTTGCGGGGTTTTCTCCTTTATGGTTTCCCTGGTGAAAATATTTGTGTCTTGTGTATCTCTTATATCTTATGCATCTAATTTGTACTTGTTATTCTTTCAGACAAAGATCCTACTCAAGCTAATAAGATCTAGAAAAACTAACATGGTATTAGAGCCTCTATGAAAGAGGCACTGTGCAGCTATGGAAACTAGGGATTCCTAGTTCAAGGTGTTCTCTCCACAGATCATCAAGAAAAGAGGGCTAGGCTAACTCGCCTCAGCAGGGTGCATCTTTTGGTGGAAGTTGTTTTAGAATTGAAGAAGTTTCATTTTTTACCTTGTTACTAGTGCTGGGAGGAACTAGGGCATCAAGTTTTGGAGGCTTCCTAGCTTAGTCTTCAGAAAGTGACCTTGCTGAGAAACTCGCCTCAAGGAGGTGCATCTTTCTATCCAAATGTAATTCCCAAACTCAAAGTTTGGAAAATTAGGGCTTCTCTAACAAACCCTATGTCATCCATCTCCGGAACCAGGTCAGACACCTCAAATCGGTAAGATCTTTGCTATTTCCATTTGAGGTTCTCATTTGAAAATATCACTCATCATACTCAGCTTGAGGACAAGCTTGGAGGGGCTGATAACTTCCAAGCATGGAAGTACAGAATCTCCCTGGTCCTTGAAGAGAATGATTTGGATTAGTACATCAATGGAGAAGTTTCAGAACCAGAAGGAGATGAGACTAAGGCTTCTCATAGGAGAAGCATGGATAAGGCTAAGAGAATCATTGCAGATTCTATTAAGGATCACCTCATCCCTCATGTATCTTCATTCAAGACACCGAAATAAGTGTATGATGCTTTGACAAATATGTTCAAAGTAAAGAACATCAACCGGAAGATGAATTTGAGGAACCAATTGAAGAATGCGAAGATACAGAACTCCGAGACTATATAGTCTTACTTCACAAGGGTTTCTCAAATCAAAGAACAACTTGAAGCAGTTGAGGAAAATGTCGAAGAAGGAGAAATTGTAATGACTACTTTGAATGGTCTCCCTAGATCACGGGTTTCATTTATTCAAGGAATTTGTGCAAGAAGGAAGTTGAACTCTTTCAATAGAATTTGAGAAAGGATGTGCACAAGAAGAAGCTATAATTATGACAAGAGAAGAAAATATGGGAGCAATTGATGATCAAGCTCTCATAGTTCACACCAGGAAGAACTTCAAGAAGAAGGAGAACTTTCATCACAACAAGAAGAAGGAGAATTTTCATCACAACAAGAAGAAGGGCAAGAAACAAAAGAAGACCAAAAGAGATACTTCAAATGTTTGATGCTATACTTGTGATGAAAAGGGACACTTTGCAAGGGATTGTCCCATCAGGAAAAGGAGACACCGTGCTCATATTGCCAAAGATGATGAACCATCAAACAAAAGATTCATACGGGAGAAGGATGACTCAGATGAAGAGTGTGTGTTAATCTTGACACTTACTGGAACTATCTCACATGGAAGCAATGATTGGCTTGTGGATAGTGGAGCTTCTAAACATATGACAGGATACAAGGAATCATTTGTTAATATGTCTAAACAAACATGACTCACCTCACAAGGTGAAACTTGGGGATGACTATCAATACCCCATAAAAGGAAGTGGGGAAGCTTCATACAAGCTTGACTCCGGGAAATATTTTAAGATGAAGGATTGTTAAAATTTTGAACCATTGATCTACAAGAAAATTAGAGCAATTGAGAAGTATAATTATGCAGTGGAATATCAAAGACAATGTACACTGAACAAGACAAATTTGAGGCAAATCTGATAAGAATTGATCCGTTAATTACAACATTAATCTTTGTTTATTAATCAATAGTACAATGAATATACAATAAATATAATTAGAATGCCATGGATACGATTCGAATCTGTAGCTCAAGCTGAATGAATACCTAACTAAATCTGATTGGATAGCTAACTCATTGTGTCTAAATCACTGCTGGAGGCTCACTAGGCTAACTGAAAGTGATCTAACTGATTATAACTGGAGGTTGACTCAAGATTATTGCTTACCTACCACAACCAACCAATGGAGGTTGTTGGTGGCACTTAGAGTGGGCTCCTATAATGTAGGGATTGACACTGCTAGCACCAATGGCACTGATGGCACCAATGGTACCAATGGCACCAGTGGCACCGATGGCACCAGTGGCACCAGTGGCACCAGTGGCACCAGTGGCATCAATATTCATGGTGGCACCAAAACTCCAGTAAGATGATAAATGACCTCCTAATCTAGGCAATATGACAAAATATACTATATTGGACAAAGGAGGAGTATTAATCCCAACACCCCCTCTTAATCCTAACTTTGGACAACTTGGGCCCTGGAAACTAGGCCAAAAGTCACCCATACAATCTAAATGACATAAAATAAACTGCTTAATAAAATAACGAAAATGGGGAAAACCTCATGTGACCCCCCCCTCGAAATAAGCAGAAATCAGGAAACAAGCTATACTACTTAAGATAATTTTTTCTCTTTGAGCAAAAACTTGTGAAAAAATTGTTGCAATTTGCAACTCTATGGAGCAACCATGCAGAATCATGCTTTTTCTGTGCATCAACATCCTGGGACTATGCATGTGAACTTTTCCATCTTCTTTTGATCTGTTGAATGTTGCTTTTGTCTCTTCTTTATAGGAGGAATGAAATGATCCATTTTGTTCATCCGTAGGCCAAATTATGGATCATTCGCTATCATCAAGTAACATCTATGTGGAAGTTTGTTGCACCACTATGTAGGTAGCAAAGCTGTGTGAGAGAGTGAAACATGTTCATTCCAATAATGGGACTTCATTCTTCTTCTATCATCTAGATCCCCATCATCATTCTCAGCAGCTTCAATGAAATTTTCAGCTTATTTAGGCTTCTAATTTGGAATAGGAGCCGGATATGGATCTAGATCATCTTGAGGTACAACCTCAATATCAATATCGTGTCGATCTTGTTCCTCATCTTCTGAAATTGAAATATTATACAATAAATTTGTATCTACAAATGGAAGTAAAGGACTATTAATACCTTTATCTGCTTCAAATGGAAGCTGTGTTTGTACTGGATCTGAGTATGGCATGAAATGTGAGAGTGCATATGCTTTGGAGGCATGGTATGTAACACCTTTTGATATAATATTCCTAGTTGAGATATATGTGATCTCTACCGAGTGAGGGACAAATACCACTTGCTTTGGTGAACCAGTGTGAGTCATCTGATATACAGATAACAAGTTTGTTGCAAGGAGGGAACATAAAGTAGATTTATGAACTCTCCATGCTGGATTTTAATAGAACCTCTTCTTGTTGTTGGGATCTAAGAGTCATCACCCATATGAATTCTAGGTCCTCCTGAAATGTTGAGGGTGGTGAAGGATTCCATGGAGGAAACCATGTGGTTGGATTCTCCATAATCTATCAAGTAAGCCTTCAACCGAGCGAGGTCTGCCTTCGAGGCATGGCACCTCTCATGATCTTACGTTGGTTGTCCAGCATCATACTTCTTTACTCTTTGTGGAAGAACAATATTATTCTATTCAAGGAGTGTTGACAGTTGGTCGATGGTCTTCTTCATGCATTGGCTTTCTAGATGAAAGCCTCTCATACAGTAGGGACATCTAGTCTTCTCGAATTTCTTCTTTTTCTTGGAACTCGAGGCTCCATCAGAAGATCTCTCGTTATCTTTTGGCTTTGAATCCATGTTTTTGGTCTCTTTCCCTTTGTGCTTCCCTCTTGCTTTGGCATTGTTTGATTCTGTCACTAAGAGTGCTTAATTCTTGGAGGTTTGAATCACTCCCATTTGAACCAATTTATATTGCTCTTGTATTAAGGACTCAACAAAAGCATCTAGAGAAGGCATCTTCCAATTAGGGATGGAAGCTCTTTTGGAATGGAATTTAGAGACAAATAATGAGTACTCTGAGCCAAGCTTGCTCAGCACTGATAACACAAGATGCTCATCTTTCCTCTCTAATCCACATTCTTTGCATTGTGGTACTAGTGACTTGTATTTTGTCATGAATTTTTGAATAGATTTGAAATTGTTGGGTTGTAGATTAATTAGCTCATTCTCTGAAATATGACCTCAAAGCTCATCTTGTTTTCCAAAGAAAGATTCAAGCTTATCCCAAGCTTCCTTTGGAGTCCTTAATCCCTCAAGGTGGAACAAAATATCTTGGGATATATGAGTGCACATGAAGCCAAAAGCCTCACCAAGACGATTCAAAAAATTATTCTTCTCATCATACTGATGGGGCTAAGTTTCTATGTCCAGTGTCATCCTAAATATACCAAGCTTGCACAAGGCTACCTGCATTTCTGCCTTCCAATCAGATTAGTTGAAGGGTGTAAGGATTCATGGTACGAGAGCTGAAGAATCCAACTTTGTGTCTCTTGATCAGTCAATTTCTCAAGAAGCTATGTAGGTACCTATAAGTAACACCGCCAAAACCAATTTGTTTCGCAATCATATGTTAGTTCAAGCCTTTCCACCTTGACATGTACACTTTATCGGAGTCTGTCACACCTGTATATACTTCTCTGGACAAAATCCAGAGGGAGTAATGCTATGATTCCAGGATTTATGTGGAAACTCAGCTGCTTCTGGTGTACAATGGAGATGAGACAAGACTTGCTGCTATCCTAAATAAGGATCTAATACCATGTTAAATTTTTGAACCATTGATCTATAGGAAAATGAGAGAAATTTAGAAGTAGAATTATGCAGTGGAATATCAAATACAATGTACACCGAACAAGACAAATTCGAGGCAAATTTGATAAGAATTGATTAGTTAATTATAACATTAATCTCTATTTATTAATCAATAATACAATGATTATACAATAAATAGAATTCAAATGCCATGGATAGGATTCAAATCTACCAGCTCAAGCTGAATGAATAGCTAACTCAGTGTGTCTAATTTACCACTAGAGGCTCACTTGTCTAACTTCGGATGTCTAAATCAGTCTACAATCAGTTAACTGATGAGGTAGGTGGAAAAGGGAACCACCCTCCCTTCATGCATGCATAACTGGCGCTAGGATAACTAAAATTGATCTAACTGATTGTAACTAGTGGTTTACTCAGCATAACTGCTTACCTACCACAACCAACTGATGGAGGTTGCTGGTGGCACTCCGAGTGGGCTCCTATAATGTAGGGATTCGCACCGGTGGAACTAATGGCACCAATGGCACCGCTGGAGCCAATGGAACCAATGGCACTAGTGGCAGCGATGGCACCAATGGCACCAGTGGCACCAAAAATCCAGTAAGGTGACAAATGACCTCCTAAGCTAGGAAATATGACAAAATAGACTATATTGGACAAAGGAGGGTTATTAATCCCAACAAGGATGTGTTATATGTTCCAATATTGAAGAATAATCTTCTCTCCATTTCTGCACTAGATGCAAAAGGGATTAGGGTTTCTTTTGTCGATGGCCAAGTTCTGATGTGGCCCAGAGTAAAGACAACAGAGGATGCAACGGTGATTGGAGAAGAAGACGGAGGCTTGTACAAGTTGAAGGGACAACCTGAACAAGAACTGGTTCATGAGTCAATTGAACCAAGTGAACTATGGCACATAAGGCTTGCACATGTGCACTACAGAGCACTATCGATGGCAAGCAAAGCAGTTGCAAAATTGCCATAGATCCAGGAAAAGCATAAAGGCATTTGCAAAGGATGTTCACAAGGAAATAATGCGAAGAAGAAATTTTCCATCAGTGAGAGCAAGGCTAAATGAATATTGGAGATAGTACACTCGGATGTATGTGGACCCATGTCCTCTAGTTCATTAAGCGGGTATGTATACCATGTTTTCTTTATAGATGACTTCTCACGTAAGACTTGGATACATTTCTTGAAAGGGAAAATTGAAGTTTTTAGTAAGTTCAAGGAATATAAATCCTTGGTTGAGAACCAAACGTATAGGAAGATCAAGAATCTACAGTTAGATAATGGCAGAGAGTTCACTTCGAAAGAATTCAAGGAACTCTACAGAGAGTCCGAGATTGAGAGGGAGTTGAGAACCCCATACAATCCTCAACAAAATGGGGTTGTGGAATGAAATAAACGAACCATCATGGAGGCAACAAAATCTATACTACATGATTAGGATCTTCCTATGAACCTTTGGGAGGAGGTAGCAAGAACAACTATGTATGTACAAAACCGTACTCCTCATCGAGTACTTGACAATAAGACTCGTGAAGAGTCTTTGTCAAGAGAAAAACCATAAGTCATCCATCTGAGAATATTTGGATGTCCTGTGTACATACATATCCCAAAGGAGAAAAGGACCAAGCTCGATCCTTATGGGAGGAAGGGTATATTCATAGGATACAGTGATACATCAAAGGACTATTTAAAATACTTCCTAGGATTCAAGAAGATCGACATCAGTAGAGATGTAACCTTTGATGAAGACTCAACATACTTCAGATCAAGGAGGACACCTAAAGAGATGAGAGGATGCGATATGGAAATTGTAGAAGAAATTCCCGACAACCATGAAGAACACGACATGATAGAACCACAAAAGTTGGTAGAGAAATTCCTTGATAAGGACTCCCACAAGAGGAAACCAACATGGGAACGAGAGCTCATATGAGAAGATGAAAGGTCTGGAGCTCCAGAGGGAATACATAGAGAGAGAGAGAGAGAAAGGGAAAATCCCTACAATAGTTATGTCGCTTTGCTATGTGACATCATTGACATATAACCTTCCACCTATGAAGATGCTACATAAAACAAAGAATGAAAGGGTGTGATGATCGAGGAATGTCAGTCGATCATGAAGAATGATGTCTGGGAGATTGTTCCGAGGCTGAAAAATAATTTTGTCGTGACTTCAAAATAGATATACAAGATCAAGAATGCTATATATGTCAACATCGAGAAATATAAGGCAAGATCGTAGAACGAGGCTTCTCACAGAAAGAAGGCATAGGCTGCTAAGAGACATTTTCACCCGTGGAAAGGTACACTTCCATTAGGACCATACTTACTTTGTAAGCAATTATGAAATGGAAAATGCACCAGATGGATGTCAACACAACTTTCTTGAATGGTGTATTCGAGGAGGAAGTGTATGTGGAACAACCACTAGGATTCAAGACACATGATAGGAAGACCCATGTGTGCGAATTGAAGAAGGCCTTGTATGGACTGAAATAAGCACCCAGGACATGGTACGACAGGATGGATAGATTCTTGATGAACTTGGGATTTACCAAGAGTAACGCAGATTCCAACCTATCCTTCAAGGTGGAAGACTGGAGACCAGTGATATTCATACTATATATTGATGACTTGTTTCTAACAGGCGAAGATGAACTCATTAAAGATGCAAAGAGGAGACTTGCTACAGAGTTCGAGATTAAATTCCTAGGTATGATGCACTACTTCTTAGGAATGGAGGTGTGGTAGAATGCAGATGGGATCTTCCTTGGTCAAGGAAAATATGCATTGGATATTTTGAATATATTCAAAATAATGGACTGCAAGGGAATGGCCACACCTATGGCATCTAACTTTAAGCTTATAAGTGATGCTTCATCTGAGACGGTCGATGCCATGATGTATTGTTAGATGATTGTCTCATTGATTTATTTGAGGAATATGAAACCATACATATGCTTTGAGGTGAACACCCTGAGCCAGTTCTTGACGGATCTGAGACATGTTCACCTGATAGCTGAAAATCATATACTGAGGTACCTACAAGGTACAATGGATTATGGGCTCAAATATGATGTGAATCAGAAGAATAACTTACACATTTATGTTGATTCAGATTGGGCAGGTAGCACCACTAACAAGAATAACACCTCAGGTTGTTGCTTCAGTTTTGGATCTGGCATGATATCCTGGTTCAACAAGAAGCAATGATGTGTGGCACTGAGTACATTTGAGGAAAAGTATGTTGCCACTTGCTCGATTAGTTTCGAGGTAGTGTGGCTTTGAAAGCTACTATCTGACTTGTTTGATCTCCATTTGGACGTGACTTGTATCTTCTGTGACAATCAAAGTTGCATGAAGCTGTCAGAAAATCATGTGTTCCATGACAAGTCAAAGAACATTGAGATCAAGTTCCACTATATCAGGGATATGGTGCAGAGAGGAGCAATGAAGCTCTAGTACATGGCAACGAATGAGCAGATAGACGATGTGTCGACCAATCCTCTTACGAGAGTGAAGTTCGATTACTTCAGAGAAAGACTTGGTGTGATCCAAATCGAGATTCCTTGAAAGAGGGAGTGATGTGTTATAGCATAGCTAGAGAGACAAGTTGTTTGAGCGTATAATCCTGGTGAAGCTCGTATTTTTCTCAGACGTAATCATCCATGTAGGTTGTCCTCAGATGTAAACAGTCCTGGCAAAGCTTGTAGGTTATCCTTGGACGTAATAAGTCATGAGACAGGTTATCCGAATGTAAAAATGAGACATGGCGTGGTACATAGGTTATTCGGATGTAATAATTCTTGTGGGTTTTCCAAGTGTAAAAATGAGACCTAACATGGTATGCAGGTTACTCGGATGTAATACACCCCGAAGGTTATTTGAATGGAAAATATCCTGGAAGTATGTTGTTCAGATGTAATTCCTTGAGGTTGACCTAGAAGGTAAAAGGTCTTGACATAGCAGGTTGTTTGGTCGTAATCAGTCCTTACATATATATCCATATATGTGTGTTCCCGTGATGACATGATAAGGTCATGAAGCACAATAGGTGCACCTAGGTGGTTCTTTGCTAGAACGCAGGTTGACCGTGGATGCTTTGTGTGTTTTGTTTTGTGCAGGAAAAAAGAGATGATCTGGATATGACGAGATGAAGGTAGAAGACACATGTTATTTCCGTGGTAATTTAAAGAAGGTCCTAGAAAATTCCTACGTGATGGCTTGCTCGAGATGTGATGAAGAACTGTTAGAGGTCCAAGCCTACATCCAGCATGAAAAAGGGTTGGATCTGTAGAAAATTTTGATGACACATAGTATGGTGCGATGATCAATAATAATAAGATGATGATGGAAACAACTATGATGATGACTCTATTACTCCACGATGAATGCTTGACCCGGATGTGTTGATGACTGTGAAGAGAGAGAATAACTTCCTAGTTAAGAGGGAATGTTAATGTATTTTTAAATTTGGAATATATTTTGATGTATATTATCATTGTATTTTTTTGTACCCCCATTGGGGATGTGTTTAGCCCCTTGCGGGCAATAGTCCCTAGTGCAACATCATGTAATTTGTATTTGGAGTCTCTCTGGGAGAATTCGACCTTATTAGGGAAGACAAGTGGGCCCCAGTGTTATGTTTGTTTAGTCACTTAAAAGGTATAAATAGGGAGGCACTCACCCTCATTTATACACACCTCACACTCTCAAGTTTGCATGAGAGAGAAAGAGACACAAAAGGAGGAGAGAAAGATAGTTGTTGAATACTTATTATGACTACTTTTGATCATATTATTATTCTGAGGAAGTTTGCGGGGTTTTCTCCTTCATGGTTTTCCTGGTGAAAATATTTGTGTCTTGTGTATCTCTTATATTTTATGCATGTAAGTTGTACTTGTTATTATTTCAAAAAAAGGTCCTAATCAAGCTAATACGATCTAGAAAAACTAACACTTTCCACATAATTACTAGGGTTTCCCTAAAACATTCCACTAAAATAGCCCCACAATATAGACTTATCAATGTGGACATGAGTAATCTACCATGAAAACTTAGTGACAATCACCTTCCCGAAACCAACAAAATAATATATGATTTTGGAAAATACTAAAGTGGGGAAACCATCACATCTTTAAACAACATATCATTGCTCACTTTCTAAATATCCCAACACAAGGAGAGACAATGCTTCAAATTCTTCTAGGATTTTGTTCTCGTGCTAGAGTTTTAGAATATCCATAGGAGACTCCCCTCTCCCTTGGCCAATCCTTATAGTAAGGGTAATAACTACATCCCATACTTCCAATGAAAAATGCCATCGAACTAGCAAAAGATAACCATATATCCAATGAATAATGCCATCGAACTAGCATATGATAAACATATTTCGAGACACATCTACACAAAGGAAACTAGTTAGGACCCTTAAGGGAACACTTAATAATATTGTCCTAGGTAAGAACTATGTTTGAGAGGTACATATAAAGAAAAATATGCATTTAAAAGTGGCCCTAACCTTCCAAAACCCTATTTCACCGCCACTAAGAATTTCAATAATATCCATGAAGAATATATTTTCATATCTAAGCTTTGGTGTATAGAAGTCACCTACTTGGTTTTTTATCCCGTACTAATTTTTCCTCCTCTTGAATAATGATGTCACTATAAGTTATAATTTGTTCAAACCCATCCCATTCTTTAGCAACCAAATTCACCTACTAATATATTCTAACATTAACCAACTTCCACCCTACAAACCTAGGCCCTAAGCACTCTTAACATAAGCTAATGTAATCTTATTTTGTCCTCTTAAAGAATCATATAGTTCCATATAAATATTGAATAAATTCCCCCCTCCAATCCAAATTTAGACCCCAAATCTGATGCTCCTCCCATTACCAACATTCCAAACAAGCCATCCCCAAACCATTGGGAAGGCCTGTACAAAATATTTCCAAATGATAGAGGCATTTAAGTGTGATTTTCTCAAACTTTGAATGCATTTAAAAACTAAAAAGAGATGAATATATATTTTTAAGTATGATGCCTCTCTAGATTCCTTCCCCTAAGATAACCTTCCTTAAATTATAGTCGTAAGATAGTTTGAGAATTATAATATGTTTTTAAGGCCACGTTCCCCTTCCTTATTAGCCAAGAAAATCCTATCCCACTTGGCTAGAGCCATATTTTGAAAAATACCTTTAGGGATGTAAGCAATAGATTTCCAATAAACAAGAATGGGTTCCAACACTTCTTTAATGAGAGTTAATATGCCTACTAGGGATATCCATCTTGTGTACCAAGAAGTCACTATATTATCAATCCTATTGTACAACTAGACTCAATCCTTGAATTTCTATTCATTGAATTCAATTGAAACCCATTATACTTGATCCCCTCTCAAAAGACACAACTTAAAAGGGAAGCAAGTCCATGATAGCTATTTCTTGACCAACAATCATATTGTGAAACAAAATATAACATTTTTGTGTGTTCACTTCAATCCCAATGGCCCCACGGTATAGTTCCAATGGAAACTGATAGGATTTTGTATCCCTCAATGACTCATCCCCATGCAATCGGACATTATCCATAAATAATATATGAGTGATGAACATGTGGGACCCCAATTTGATATCATTTAATATCCAAGCCCCTCTTTCAAAAACAAGACATATTCTCAAACATTTTTTTATAAGGAGAAAAACTAAAGCCTATGAAAGTGCATAACCTTCCTCAATCCTATGGTAGGCTTTAGAATGGGTCATTACATAATTGGAGTAAAATGGAGCGCTTTTGCACCAATACCAAAGTGGAGAACTAGTGTTTTTTTTGTTGGTGTTCCTCTAGTGTGAATTAGTAATTAAGCACAAATACACACATACAAAAGTGTAGAATTTGTGACCCAATACAAAAGTGGAGCATTAGTGTATTTTTTGGATTGTTTCCCTCTTGTGCATGCTACCCATTGAGTACTAGTGCATCTAGACACAAGTGGAGCACTAGTGCACTAAGACCAATGTCAACCATTAGTGTTTTTTTGGGATGTTTCCCATCTAAGTGCCCATGAATCATGAAGCAATAGTGCATATACCAAATGTGAGAACTAGTGCACCAATACTACCATGGAGAGTTGGTGCATTATTTTAGGCCATTTCCCCTCGAATGCACATTGTTCATGGGGCACCAATGTGTAAACCTTGAAGTGGAGCATTAGAATTTATTTGTGCATTTTTTGGGGTATGAATAATTCATAGATAACTAATGAAATGATATGTTATATGCTATCTCAATGTGATTAAGAAAATTTTTGCATTGAGACTCGATTTATATACAAACATATACCTTCCACCTCCATGAAAACCTCCTTTAAAATCCCTTTGAGATTTGAAAATAGTCTAATCATTCAATGTCCCCAATAAAAACCTATTTCATAATAGAGAATATAATACATTCTCATTACGAATGTTTTCTTCCATTCCTCTCCTTCTATGATCTATATTTGATGCTATCCACTCTTAGAGTCAATCTTGGTTCCACCAAAATCTTATTGCATACTATTGCTTACAATCCATTTTTTATTCTATTCATCTTCTTTGATCCTTATTTATGGCAGCCAAACTTAAGGTCAATCTTGATGAAATACCTTTTGCCCTAAATATTCCCAACAAATCAGCCATACTTGGAAAAAAAACTTATATTTAACACAAATCTTATTTATTGCTCTTGAGTTAGAGCACTTTATTTGTCTACCATTCTTATTCAGTATCAACAACACTTGCATTGGACATGGTCTCATACCCTCCTTGATTAATCCTCTTTTCAATAAGTCCTCAACCCATTAATCAAATTTTGTGCTATTTATTACATTCATCATGGGCATGATTTGATTTGGAAACATGGCACCTATAACTATATTGTCTACATTAAGTGCAATCTTCCTTTTCGAAGGAATTTTATTTGGAAAATATTTACTTTTAGTGTTTATAAACACATCCAACAACTAGCTTACCTAATCAAGTATCTTTTTCTCTAACACATTGGTCTTTTCTATGTCGTATTCTTCTTCTACCACCTTATTTGAGACAATTGCATAAAACTCCTTTGTCTCCTTTACTATAGGAAAACATTATTTCACATATACAAGTAAAACTTCTCTTGGGTCTTCATCCTTCATTGGAAATTACTATATTTTTCTCTCACCATTCATGATGGTGTAAGTTTTCTTCTTCATATTATGCATTACACAATAATAAAACTACCATGGGCTCCCCAACAACAAGTGATTCCATCCATAAGGATCACAACATACAATTTATATTTGTACTCACCAGAGTTAAAATATACATTGCATCGGTTAATCATATTAACTTAATAACCTATCTTGAACCAGAACAATCTATAAAGCTAGGAATGCTTCTATTGTGCCATCATAATTTATCTAACATCTCAACCACCACAAAAAATTCAAAATCATAAGGATCAATAAAAAGTTTACAACATTTACCTCTAGATTTGTAATCGATTCTAAACATATTATTCTCATTCACTTATTATCTTCCATTCTTTGTTGATGTTTCTCTAGCACAATCTTTCCTTTTTGCACCACCGAATTATCTCCTCTTTCTAATGTTGTTGTGAGTAAGGAATAATGTCCTAACACCTATCATGTTTCTAACCAATTTTTAGATCCATTACTCTGCATACCAATCCGTATATTGTCCTTCAAATGATCTATATCCTTATTCTCCATGTGTATAACCATAAATATTTCTCCTATATCCACCAACATTTCAACCTTTACCTTGATATACACCTATATCTCCTCCTATACATGTACTTGATGCACTACCTTCATCTAACTTGTCTTCCATGTCTTTGTGTGACTCCTGTGTGCACTTACCTTGAACCTCTATTTCTACCACCTTAGCCCCCTCTTCCTCTATCCACATTTATTTTGTTATGTTTTCACATTAGCTCTTATTATATTATTAAAGTGAACTAATAAACTTCTGAACATATATTTATCTTATGTAAGGTCATCTCATCTCAGACCACAAACTTTATCCCATTCGCATACCTCAAGAATATCTATTTCTCATCCTCATCATGAGATGAAAATTCTATAAAACTTCCATGCATACTCCTACACACTTTGGAATCTCCATCACACGTTATGTATCTATTTGAAAAAACCTATTTATATTCTGCTATAGGAAATTTTCTATAGACTTGAACATTATCTTATTCCAATCCCTTATTCTCTTGTTATCTTAGTGAATGTGTTCACATTACACGAAATATCACAAACAACAACATAACCTCTAAATCTAGTAATTGTGAAATTTATCTTGTTCAAGTCATCTATATTCTAATACTATAAGTACCTCTCCATTTTGTTGATCCAATCACTAATTACTTTTCCATCAAAATTCCAACATAGTGTGAAACTTTGACATTGGATACCCTCTTACTCTTTAAAAATCTAGCTAATTGGACGGAAACATCACCTTCTTTCTTTGGAGCCTTATGCTCTAGTCCAAAATTAATTTTTTTGGTTCTTTACTTTATCGTTTAATTTCCAAAATTTCAGTTTGGCTTGTGAATTCTTACAATTCTCAATTTACAACTATTCTATCTCCTCTTATTTTTGTTGCTACAATTCTCACTCTCTTGATTCACATAAAATCCACCTTAAAATATCGATAAGTCTCTTTAATCAACAAAATTATTCGATACCAAAATCTCAATCTCCAAAACTTATCCCAAGACACATCATGCCTTGATAGCATCTTACTCCAATCTCAGGCTTACAATTTCACACCAAATAACTTCAATCGTTGATTATATTCCAAGGTATCATCATCCTCTAATACCAAAACAAATAGGTGGGAAGGGGAACTAGACCCACTAAATTCTTGCATGCCCAACTTCTAACCTTACACGCTTCTTGAAACAATAAAGTTAAATATAAAACCAGTCTCACACATGCTTAAAATTATCTACCCATTCTCAATAAAGGCATAGTAGATTACATATGCATATACTCTTTAGTATCTTAGGATTTTAATTCCACTAGCCCCTCACGTGTAGTTTCAGTTCCTCCTTGAGATAAAATGCGTTACACACACTTTGCTCAATTCCTTTTTTCATCTTAAATTATATTGCTCCAATGTATACTAAGTCATCTTCAACACTCTTCTTGACCTCACACACATCCCTCAACATTGTTAAATAATAGTCACGCCACTATATAATTTCCCAATACCTAAGGAAGTTCAAGTCCAAATGAGGTTTGATTGTTCTTCTCAAAGGGAGAATTACATAATGAAGAGAAAAGTAACATGAATGAGGTCCACTCTTCCAACATTACTAGATAATAGTCATACCATTATATAATTTCCCAACACCTAGGGAAGTTCAAGTATATTTTCTTACAAACAATTTGTAGAGGGTCAATTTGTCTTCTTATAGGGAGAATTACACAATGAAAATAAAAATAGGAGGAATGAAGCCCAACCCAAATTTAGTTCAAGATAAGAAAGGGGGAAGACACTTGATGCAAATCCCCTAGATCAATCATGAGGTAAGTATGAAGGAATGGATGAATTAATCTCATCTAAGCCATTGTAGTGGAAATGACCTTCACAAAGACCAACATTAATGAATTTAATGCAATGAGGGGATACTTTAGATGTATTGATCAATGATCAATAAGACACCCAAATATCCTCATAATGAATATCTCAACCACCTCCTATAGTCACACACTTATTCTTCTATAGTCACACACTTATTCTTAGGTTGAGGACTTCTACCCACATAGTCTCCCCTTAAGCCTTTACAATGATTATGCAATGATCATGGAATTAAGGTGTAAAGGGATTTATCATCCCAATAATTACATATTTAGAGAGTTTCTTCTTATTTTCAGGCTCCTTGATTAACCTTTCAATTAACTTGAGACTTGTATTTTTTTCTAACTTGAAAGCAATGGACTTGGTCAAAATATGGAATAAGTAGGTGTTAGAGCCAAAAAACCCTCTCCTTTGCTTCATTCTCCTACCTAGTCACACTTAGACTATGATTTCATAATTCTGGTGGTCCAATACTCATTCAATTTGGTCATATGAGTCGTCCTAGAGGTTATTTCTAAACTGTAAGGGTCCTAAATTGAACTAAGTAGCATCAATTAATATCTATTCCTTGATATGGGGGTTGATTCCTTGATTTGGGGGCACATTCCTTGATTTTTGGGCATGCCTCAGTTACAAGTAAATTAAGAAGTATTTGGACTCTACTGATCATGGTCCTAAGTGACCCTTGATGGCCGTCTTCAATAATTAGCACCTTACTTGATCAATTTTAAGGATATGCTACTCATTCATGTGCATGCACTCAATTGCATGTACCTCTTTCGGTTAAAACTAGTGATTAGGGAGTCATGAGTAAATATTGGAGAGCGTGTATGGCTAACTAAGGGTCTCTAGATCTAGTTAAGCCTAACTAGCTTCTCTTGCACTACATAAGCAATTCAAAATGCATCCTGACCTAATTAGAATTAACTTTCTATTTATTCCCTTTCACTTCATTTATTGAAGTTTAATGTAATACAAAACATTCTCATGTTATTAACTTCTCTCTTTTGTGTAATGATTAATGTTTACAAGGATATCTACATAACTTTATTTGTGGGTGAATTAGCTCCCTCTAGTTCTGCTAGGGTTTCTGCGATCTCCCACTCTACTTAGGGATAGCCCTAAGTCATCTCTGCTGATGGATCCCCCTGAACCGGATCCAGAAGGAAGTCATGCCCATCTTGAGGACAATTTCAGAAGAATCAAGACATGCCAACATCCTCCAAGCAACTCTCATGCTTCATATTCAAGGTTTGTTAAGAGGAAAAAAGTACCAAATGCCAATCTCTCCTCAACTGTTTCCAAACACAAGGAAGTCATTCTCACTGAGAAAGGGCTCATTGATCTCTTCACTGGGATCTGGCCTTCCCCCCGCGTTATCAAAACCTGGCTAAGTAAAAACTATAGACCTATTATTCAAGGTGAAGTGTAGCAAATCTTTTGCGGCAAGGGTTATTTTGTCTTCCTATTTGAAGAAAACAAAGATCGTGACCTTATCTTCAGAAATGGCCCTTATTTCATGGGGACCAGGGGCATGTATCTCACTAAATGGGATATGTCATTCGATTCTGAGAAATACATTCCCACCGTTTTTCCAGTCTGGGTGAAACTACCACACCTTCCACTGCATTGTTGGAATGACAAATATCTTTGAGCAATAGGAAATACATTGGGGAAATATATAGACAAATCAGATCGCAAACCCCCAATGTTCTCATGTGCTAGGATTTGTGTTGAAGTTGACTTGAAGAAAGGGTTACCAGAGGCTATCAATATCTCGATGGAAGGATGGAACCACTTGGAGACTATTGACTACGAGAAAATACCCTTCAAATGTATAGTGTATAATGAATATGGGAATTTCACAAAGTTTTTCCCAAAAAGATCGAAGCACGCTACAAAAGATCACCTAGGACAAGAATGGAACAAGGTCAATAGGAAAAAAAGGGAACAAAACAACCTCTAATCAAGCACAATCCTCGACTAAAAATAAAATCTCAAAAAATACATACCAGGTTCTCACAAACGAGGATAATGAAGTGGGAATTACCATTGATGCAAAAAAGGATAAGGATCCCGACAAAAACCTAGGATGTGAAGCATCCATAGCATAAACTGCTCATGAAGATGATTGTTTCCAAACCCTACCCCCCCAAGCACATATATAAGTAAGATTCGAGGCTTCAATGAGTTCTGGAGGATTGGTCATGCAATCAAGGGAAAAGGCGCACACGAAAGACACATCCGAAATCAAAGAAGAAGAAGTCGAGCCACAAGCAAAAAAAGGAAGGAAACCCAATAAGATTACAATAGATCTGGAAATAACCAGGGAAAAAGCGATTGGTAAACAAACTAGTTTATACTTTATAGTAAGAAATATCCAACCAAGGAACAATTCTCGTAAGCTGAAAAAGAAAAGAAGGAAAAGCCTCCCCAAACACAAAACAAATAACGAAGCTTGTCTTGTAGAACTGCAGAGGGTTGGTAGGAAAACAAAACTTAGAAGCTATCAAAAGGTTCAAAAGCAAAGAATATAATACGATCCTTTCCATCTAGGAGACCAAAATGCAAGAGGACGAATGCCTAAATTTAATGAGCAGAACTTGGGCTGGAGGTGAAGGTGAATATGTTAGCGCCTCTGGAGATTTCGAGGGGATTCTCACATGGTGGGATAAACGACGCTATAATATGCTCTTTGCCTTGGAAAATTGACACTAGTTATTTGTAGAGTTAGAAGACAACGACAACACATATTTTTTTGGGGTTGGGAACATTTCCATACCCACAAATAGAGGATGCAAAGAAGAATTTGGGATCACTTTGGAGAACCAAAGGCATGGGAAGATGCACCTTCCCTATATCACTCTAGGAAACTTTAATGTCACTATACTAGCATAAGAAAGAAGAGGAGGCTCTAAAGTTTGGGATTCGTTTGGAGAAAGACTAGAAGACATCTTATCACTATGGGGATTAATTGACATTAAGCCAAAAAAAGGGAAATTTAGGTGGAGCAACAAAATTCTTGGCCCAGGGCACATAACAGTAAGGATGGATCGCATCCCGGTAAGCTCTTCCTTCTAAAGAAACCTATTATTCCGGAGTCCAAGTTATTGCCTTCCGCTGTTTTCGACCAAAAACCTATCTCCTTCTACCTTTCCTATATTGAAAATTTGGGGTCGCTTCTTTTCATATTCAACCTCTTGTGGTTGGAATCAGAAGGTGCTCTATATGTTATAAAAAATACTTGGAACATATTCATTTGGGATCACCTAGCTATATCTAGGAGCAAAAACTAAAAAATGTTAAAGTGGATGTTAAAAAGTGGGTAGCCCAGAATTATAAAGGTCCAGGGAAGGAAAAAAAAGAGCTCTTGGAAGACTTGGGAACCCTCTAGGATCAAATGGATGAATATTTCATTACAAAGGATCTTTTATATTGGGAAAAGGAATTAGACATGAAAATCCAATCATTATCAAGGAAGGAGGAAGAACACAATAATGGAGATAATCAAGGACAACGGAGTCAAGTTAACAGATCAAGAGGAAATAAAAAAAGAGATTAGAGGCTTATTTAAGAAACTCAATACATAAGATGAAGAGGGTATGTTGTAAGAGATGGAAGGAATGAGTGTAGACATCCCCTCCCTAGTCATGAATAAAGATAATGAACTCCTGTATCTCCCTATCTAAGAAGAGGAGGTTATAATGGTTTTTTGGTCACTCCACCTAGATAAAGACTCTAGGCTAGACGGGTTCTCTATTATCTTCTATAGAAGGTGTTGGGATATCATTAAAAGAGAACTTCTTAGAATGCTCATCTGGATGCAATCTAAAGATAAAATAGGTGGTGCTACAAACTCTACCTTCCTAGAGCTTATACCTAAGGATCCCAATCCATCCACCATTAAGTGCTTCATGACCATCTCCCTCTGTAATTCTTCTTACAAAGTTCTCACCAAAATTATCTTGAACAAGCTCAATAAACTAATCCCAGCTTTAATATCTGCTAATCAAGGTAGGTTCATCATCGGTCAAAAGATCAATAACAATATCATCTTGGTCCAAGAAGCAATTCACTCCATCCAGAAGAGACATGAAGTAGGCATGGCCATTAAATTGGACATAGCAAACACTTTTGATAGAATCAAGCATGAATTTATCTACCTAGTACTAGAAAAATATGGATTCTCCCCTAAGTTTCTTAGATTAATCAAAGTCTGCATCAGTCTTCCTTGGATATCCCCTCTCATGAATGGTAGACCGACCGAATTTTACAAGCAAAGCGTAGAATACGACAAGGGTGTCATTTGTCCCCTTCCTCTACATCCTTGTGGGGGACTCGCTGAGTAGAAGGATTAATAGATTCAAAAAGGATGGAACCATCCCTATAATCGTTTACGCCATGGGATTCCAACCTATAAATCACACTCAATTCGCTAATGCATTATTTTTCTAGGAAGTGCCTCACTCAATATCGTTAGAAGATTCAACTCTTCTCTTAATCTCTTTATTAGAGCCTTGGTAAGTAATGCTAACTTGGATAAATGTTGGTTGTATGGATGGAATAGAAATTCTAAAACCCTGAGAGAGATTTCTCATGTAATTAGGATTAAAATATGTTATGATTGGAACTACTTTAAATACTTCGGGGCTCCCATATAAAATAAATCCACCAACTCCTTAATGTGGAGTCCCGTTGTTCAAAAAATTAAAATAAGGTGCACTCGTGGGGGATGAGATGGCTCAACTTGGATGGGAAAACAACCCTTATTAAATCCATACTTTCTTCTTATCCCATCTATATCAGCTCTATGATCCTTGGTCCTAATACTGCCATGAACAATATGAGTGTAGAAATAAAAAAAATTCTTTAGCAGGGTGGGAAAACCCAAAGCAAAATGTTCCATCTGGTGAATTGGGATACGATCAAAGAAGAAAAATCAAAAGGAGGTCTAGGTTTGAGAGACACGGGGAAGATGAACAAATCCTTGGGAACCAAACTTGTCTGGAAATTAATCTAAGGGGATAAGGATTGGTGGGAAGAGGTTATCAGGAAAAAATACATTAGGAAATCTAAGTCAAGATGCCTCGATTGCATCTGGGATGGAAAATCCACTTCCATTTGGAACCTTTGTAAAAATTATGTTGGTTTAATTAAATACGCTCTTCACTAGATTCATGGCAATGGTAGAAGGATTAAAACATGGATGCATAAAATTATGGTACATCCTCTGATGGCTTCATTCCCAAATCTTGAAGGTATCCACAATTGGATGCAAGAGAACAACTTATTGATGTTGTGTGACATCTTAGTCTGGGATCACTCTAGTTCTTGGAAAAGATGGAAAACTTTACATCCTCCTTAACACTTAAAGCATGAGTACAACCTTTTCTTATCGCATCTGCATGGGAAAGACCCTTCTCACCTTCGAATTCAGGAATCCAGAGGGTGGGTCCATAGTAAAATCTACTCTATAAATGAAGGCTACAGGATCTTGGAGAGCAACCCAACTCGACCATATGCAAAAATATGGAACAAGGTATGGAACACAGATTGCATCCCGAAAGTTAATTTCTTCTTTTGGTTGTTAGTCCACAATAATATTTTGACTATCGAAAAACTCACCAAAAGGGGAATCGAAGGGCCATCTAGACGTGTCTTGTGCAAATCTGCTTTAGAATCCTACTCACCTCTTATTGTCCTACAATTTTGCCTCTCAAGTTTGGGGTCACGTGCTGGCAAATATAGGCAAAAGATTCTCTCTTGCAGGAAATATCTGAGAGTTGGCGGAAACATGGAACTCCCTTTTCTCGGGAGCATTGAGGAGGAACCCAACTCTTCAAAGAGTATGGAATACTATATCCAAAAATATATGCTGGAAAATTTGGATTTCCAAGAATAGACTCATCTTCAACGAAAAGAAGGTTGATCCCCTCAGGGTATCCTACAAACTGATCAACATGGTTTATGAAAGAATGGCCTCAAAAGGTATTTCCTACCTTGTTTCTAAAGACCTTACTATTAAGGAAACTAGTTCATGTAAAGAATTTCTAAAGTAGAGTTCCCCTCAAACCAAATGTCCTTGGACTCTTCAGGTTTGGGAAATAAGAAAAAAAGATGGATTTCTTCATTGGAGGGAGGAGCAACATTGTTACTCCCTCTTCTTCGACGGCGTCTCAAAAGGAAATCGAGGGGAGGTAGGTGCGGGGGGGATCATTTTTTATCCCAGTGGAAACCTAGTTAATTCCTTTGCCTGGGGTCTTGTAAAAAAATCAAATAATGAAGTTGAATGGCTATTGCTCTATCATGGCTTGGAACTAATTGATGGGAAAGCCATCCCAAAGTTAATGGTCTTCGGTGAATCTAGACAAATCATTTAGAGGATGCGAACTGGCTACAATAAAGGCTCCATCAGATGAAAAAGAATATTCGACATAATTATTTTTCTAAACTCTCCCCCTCAAGTTTTTATATTTCCACATTCTCCGAGAGAACAATGGCTTAGCTGATAAAATATCCAATCAAGGTGTTACAAGACCCCAAGGTGTGATCGTTTATAATGGTAAAAAAAGGTTATACAAATATGTTCCCTAATCCACACCCTATGATCATTCGCACTCCCTCTTCGCTGAATCTCATGACACGTTTCCAATTTTCAACACAATACGTAGCTGACTGCCTTCCAAGTGGTTTTACACCGCTGGTTGGAATTAAATGGCCTCCCCCTGCTCCTGTACCCTTAGGTTTAGACGAAGCAACTCACACAAGTGATATGGTAGAAGAGGTCAAGTGCGAAGGAAGCCATCATCCCTATCCATTGTATGTCGGTTCGAGCGAAGAGGAAGGAGTTGAGCAGCAACAAGGTTTGCTTGCAGGTTTCCCGTCATGATCTAGAATAGTCCCAACACTTTCAATGGAAAAGAAGGATATCGATGTTGGGTTCGCCATCCTTAAGTTTGGATACGAAGACATCAAACGCCACTTGCACAAAGTCTCAGATTTCGTTGTTGTAAGTGTGAAGGATAACAGAGAAATGGATTCAGATATCCGGTATATCACAAATCAAATCTACTACCACGACTCATGTATCGATGACCATGATCAATATTTGAAAGAGGTGATGAGGACTGTGGATATCATAAAAGAAAAGGTGATGAAACTTGCAAAAATGAACTAGTGTAGCCATTACCAGGAATCCCCCAGTGACGAGGCCCTTCCCATGGAGGAAGTTTCAGTCACTCAACCAATAGGACATATAGGAAAGAAGATATTGTTCCTTTTATCAAGCTTTAAATGTTTTTTTGCACCCTTCTGAACCAACAATTTGTTAAAATTTACTCTTCTTATGTTATGATAAATAGCAAGGAATATGTAAGGAAATTTAGAAACCTGATCTCAACTTTAGTTGTTTTTGTTAACTTCTCTTTCAAGATCTCTTCGGATTTCAGAATTTCTTCGATTTTGTAAAGAATGACTGCGCACAACTTTTTTTATTAATACTATTTTACCTTGTTTCCGTTATAATAAATGGTTAATGTTTAACACATTTATTGCATAAATTTGTTAGATTGTTGATCTCTTTCACAATAGTGCTATCTTGTTTAGTATCTAGACCCACATGCTCATGCTCAAATTCTATAGTAATAATGTTTTTTAAATATACAAGAAAACATTGAAAAAGGGGATGTCCCATAGGTTAATAATCTTATGGCAATGGTAAAGTCGCCGACAATATACAATTTTTTTTACTTAACTCCAATGATAGAATCCATATCTACATTTTTCAACTTAACTCCTTGATATACTACTAAAACTTCCATTTCATTATTAATTAGAATTTATTAACTATTTATAAATCTCTTTATTTTATAACGTACAACAAAATTTTATGTGTTCGTCAATTATATACCATGCTTAATGTGTCAAATCTTTTGGTTAAGTCCAATACATAAAGACAATCAATTATATACCATACTTGATGTGTCGAATCTTTGGGTCAAGTCCAATACATAAAGACTTAGATACACACGAAATGAACAATATTACATAGCATGCATATTAATATGTGAGATTTATACAATTCCCATTTTAATGAAAAATTATGGGCTTTACATCCAATGTTAGTGAGAGTGATAATTCTAACACGTGCATATAACATTGAGTAATGTTAATATGCATAGAACTATTATATGGTTAAAGAAACCAAAATATAAAATGACAGTTTTGAATTATTTTATGGCTAAAAGAACTCAAAATATAAAATTGATAGTTTTGACTAATATAATTTTTTTTGTTTAGAGTTGGTTAATTTTTTTTTTTATGTTTAGGAATGAGTTTAACTAGTGAATTGCAGTTGCTACGAAGACGACGATCATGGTATTTGATACTTGGTTGGTTTCTATAGGTGAGAAACAGGTAGCTATGACTAGACCTTTTCACAAAGAAACTACTAGGTAGGAAATCATTGACCATAACAAACTTAGTCAATTTTAATTCATTTTGTACTTTTTGGAACGTATTATCTATTCTACTTGGCTAGGTGTAATATTTTGATTTTTTTTCATCCAATCATTCTTCGACTACTAAGGAGGGATGCTAATTGTGGTGCACCCTCCCTTTGGACACCTTGTTGGGCCACATGGCGGGCACATGAGCGACACAAAACCCACTAGTTAGGTGTGCCACATGTTCTTGTCATATGGGATTTAACTGCTCTCGACACGTGCACCATTGAACCTATCTCACGCACTTACTCCCTTAGGTCATCCATTCTTGTTTGGGCCCAGTGTGTGGGCGGAAAACCACCCTAGTGGTGGTCCTCCCCCTCTTCGATGGTTGATCCTATATTCTCTTGAACTTGTGCTCTATTTGTCCATTCCCCCTGTGCTTCTGCTTTGGTACATTTGCAATGGGTTGTAGAGAAGAGTCATGGTTTACTGATTCTTCATTGTTAGACACATGGTTTTCCAGTTTAGGGTTGGCCCCTATCATACCAGTGTTACCTTGAGTGGGTGCACTCCATGTTTTATTTCTTGGTTTGAAATGTCCACTTTGTGTTTTCTTGGCGAAGTGGCTTCTAGTTCTTTGACGACCCTATCATGCGAGGTGGCTGTAGTGGCCAATGAGCTTAATGTTGGAAGCAATTTTTTGGTTTTTTTTTACCTCATTTGCACACGCTAATGATTACTGGTGTTTTGCAAGTCACGCTAGATCCAGGTGGTTGGAGAGTTGTTAGAGCTTGGCTCGAGGTTTCCATGGTAGGATTTTACTCCTATCAGCTTCTTTTTCTGCGTTTTTCAACACATTAAATATCCTAGTGAAAATTTGTAATTATGTCCTGGTTCATGGATTGTAGGTTTTGTTTATGGTGTCTTCTGCTTATGAGTTTTGTCTAATGGGTTTGTTTTCTCCCATGGGTTTGATTGAGCCCTTTCCAAATGGACGTGCTATGTTGTATTACATTGACGGGTTGTCTGTGAACAGTCATATGCTGGGAATTGTTTAAGGATTTTTAAGTATATCCTTGCATTGGTAACTCAATATGGAAATTTGCAGGGGTTTGACAGAATTATTAATGTAATTATGTTTTCATACGAATACATTCTTAATTTAATCATGAATTTATTAGCTGTGGTTAATATATGGTATGGGTTGGTAAATGATTATGGAATTCTACAAGGGTTTGACATAATTCATAATTTAATTAATTTAATTAATTTAATTATGGATATTCAAGTGCTTGAAATGAAAGGTTTCTTACACTTATCACAATCAAAAGTTACATGACTAGGGTACTCAGAGAGTTGAGGCATCTAGGGTTTTTTTATTTGGTAGCAAGGTTCAATGTATCCTCCTTCAGAACTCCGGAGGAGAGGAGGGACATATTGGATGAGGGATTCAGGCAAGTAGTCATAGTGACCCCTACTCGTGCAAATTGAACCCCTCAAGACAAAATATTTATGAAGAGAACTGAAGTCCCTGAAGTGAAGTTAAACTTCGTGGATTCTAAACACAAAGCTAGTGTATACTCTAAAACAGGCTTAGTTGGGCATTTTATTGGGTTATGGCCCTCCTCTCGTGCTATTGAAATCTGGATTAGTAAGAACTGGTGGCCACTGATTCAAGGAAATGTTCAACAAAATTTTTGTGGGAAGGTATTTTCTGTGTTCCTCTTTGAAAAAAATGAGGATAGAGACTTAATACTCAGGAACGATTTGTATTTCATGGTACCAAGAGGAATGCATTTAAACCCATGTGATCTATCTTTTGGCCCAAAAAAGGATATTCCATCAGTAGTACTAGTGTAGGTTAAGTTGCCACATCTCCCTCTACATTGCTAGAGTGATGAAGACCTCCATTGATAAAGCAGAGCCAAAACCCTTTCCTATGAAAATATTTTGTGTAGAGGTAGACTTAGTGAAAGGATTATCTGAAGCAATAAATCTATCAATGGAAGGTTGGAATCACTTGCAGATGGTAGATTATGAGAAAAATCATTTTAAATGCAAGGTTTTCCATGAATATGGCCACTTTGCGAGACAATTCCCTAAGAAAAAGAAACAAGAAACAAAGGGGGGGGGGCAAAAGGAAGAATGGAATCAAGTGAAGACAAAAGGGAGGAAGAATAGATCCAGCTTGCAACATCCTAAAAATAAAAAAGCAGTTCACTTTGAAAGATTTCAAGTTTTATCAAATGCAATGAATGATGAGGAAGAGGAAGCAAACAAATTCCATAATATTCAGTTCAATAACACATCATAACTAGTTCTTTAGGAAATCAATCAATAAGATGAGTATAATTTGGTTCTCCCTCAAAATCCTATGTTGAGGTAAGACTCAAATCTTCCTTGAAATATGGAGGATCAATCACAAGATCTAGGTTGAAGGCAGTACAGGAACAATCTTAAGACGTCAAAGAAGAGAAGACAGAGTCACCATTAAAAAAGGGAAGGAAGCCGAATAGGATTCATAAGGAGATGGAGACAACTTGAGATAAAATGTAGGGTAAGCAAATAAGCTTAGATCAACATCTAAAATCACTAGAAACAGGTAAACAATCTCAAGGAGTAGGGGAGGAAAAGAAGGAAAAACTAATCCAGACCAACAATAAAAAATAATGAAAGTGGTCTCCCGAAATTGTAGAGGATTAAGAGGAAAACAAAATATAGAAGTAGTAAAGAATATGATACGACAAGAAAATTCCTCCATAATCCTGATCTAGGAGATAAAAATGGAAAAAGAGGTATGTTACAGGAAAATGAAACAAATTTGGAAGAAAGGAGAAGGGCTAGTAGTAAGCGCCCAATGTTTCTTAGGAGGTCTTGTGACTTGGTGGGATTCTAACCAATTCAAGATGATATCCTCTTTGGAATTCCAAAATTGGCTATACACATAACTAGAGTAGAAGGAAAATAATGGATCCATAAATTTTTGTAATCTATACGGCACAATACTTCAACACAACAATCTATCCTTGTGAGCGAAGAGGTGGATAGAAGATTAGGGACCCATTTGGGGAAAACATGTAAAATATGAAAAACAACTAGAATCTAAAAGATATAAATCCTAAACAAGGGAAATATACTTGTAACAATATAATAATAGGGTCAAAACACATAGCAAAGAGGCTTAATTGCTTTCGGGCAAGTAACTCCTTCCTTTTAAATGATTTTATTCCTTCATAAAAAATCCTTCCCTCAGTTGTTTCAAATCATAATCCAATATTACTTAATCTTTATAAGGTTCATAATCAAGGCCCATCCCTTTTAAAGTGCAGTATGGATAATATCAAAAGGTGTAATGCAGGTTATAAAAGGTGCTTGGGAGAATTATGTGGAAGTCTCTCTGAGTTACATATGGGAAAAAAATTAAGTTGAGTCAAATCTACCCTCAAATATTGGGCCAAGACCTCCTACAATGACCCAAGTTTGGAAAATAAACATGCACAAGAAGAGATAGATACCCTGCAAATAGAGATGGGAGCAATACCAATGATAGAAAAAATCATTAAGAATGAACAAGAGCTAGATCGCAAAGTGCAGGAACTGATAAGAAATGAAGAAGAGGAATGGAGGCTAGGGTCAAGAAGCCTCTAGATGCAAACGAGAGATAAAAATACAATTTTTTTTCATAACCAATGCAAAGAGAGTCTAAGAAGAAACACAATATTGGATATAGAAGACACAAATGGGGTTGTTCTTACTCAACATAGTGATATTAAAAAAGAGACCTACAATTTTTACAAAAAATTGTACTAGGAAGAGGAAGACCCAGATCCTTAAGCAATAATTTCTCTATGTAAATGTATTCTGAAAGATGTCACCAATGATGATAATGATTTTCTACGAAAATCAATAATAGAAGTACAAATCCAAGCAGTAGTCTAGTCCCTCCATCTTGATAAATTTGTAGGCCTAGATGGATTTTCGATTAACTTTTATATAAGATGTTGGAGCATAATAAAGAAGGATTTACATAGAATGATAAATGGGACAAGATGGATGGATGTAATTAGAGTAGCTACAAAATCCTCCTTCATTGCTCTCATTCCAACTAAAATTTCCCTTCTTCAATAAGAAAAATCAAGCTCATTTCCTTATGCAATGCTTATAAAAATTTAACAAAAATCCTAGCTCTTGAAAGAATGAAGAAAGTTCTTCCATGGTTTATTTTAGAAAATCAAGGGAGTTTCATAGTTGGAAGGAAAACCCTTGATAATATCATAATTGTATGGGAGGAAATACAAGCAATCATGAATAGGAAAGACCCGGGAATGGAAATAATTATGGATTTATCCAATGCCTTCGATCGGGTAAGACATCATTTCCTTTTCAAGATTATGAAAAAGTTTGGATTCTCTCGCACCTTTATCAAATGGATCAGAGCATGTATGTGTCAAACTTGGATCTCCCATCTTATTAATGGAAGGTATAATACAAGGATTCCATTTTTCTCCCTTATTATATATTTTAGTAGCAGAATATATGAGCAGGAAGTCAAATTCCCAAATAGATGAAGGAATCCCTGGAATCTCTATATCTCATTGGGTGCATCCCACTAACCACACCTAGTTTGCAGAAGACACCATTCTCTTATAAAGCACCTATGAACAAGTTGCACATAATTTGAAAGGAACTCTAGACCTCTCCCTTAACACTTCAACTAGCCTTGCTAATGAAAAGAATGCAATATCTATGGCTGGAACTACTCTCCCCATGACATAACTTCTATCTCAAGGATTCTTGGTTTCAAATTTCATTCTAATTGGTCTTCTTTCAAATATATTGGAGTCCCAATCTCGAAAAAAGTATTGAGGTCGATAGCTTGGAAATTCATAAGTGAAAAAATCAAAGACAGGGTGCAATCCTAGAGAATTAGGTGGTTAAATATAGCTGGTAAAATCGCCCTTCTCAAATCTGTTCTCTCTTCTCTTCCAATTTTTGTTTACTGTTTTTGCTCTTTTTGTTTGGCCCCTGCAAGTATCAAAAAATATCATCAACAAGGATTTAAGAAGGTTCCTATGTCAAGGAAGGAAATCATCAACTAAGAGATATCACTTGGTTAAATGGGAAACTACCAAGGGAAGCATCGACAAGGGAGGACTAGATATTCATGACCCAAGACTTATGAATATAGAGTTAGGAGGAAAAATCATTTAGATAATGGTATCAGATAGAAAGGAATATAGGAAATAAATATTAAGAAAAAAGTACATTAAGAATCCCAATCATCGATGTATAGACACTGAATTGAAAGGGAAAGGGTCTAATATTTTGAGCGTATGTAGATCAACAACAAATTTAGTTAAAGAACATCTATAACTGACACTAGGAAATGATAAGTGACTAATAATGTGGTTTGGAGTATCCAAGGAAATATTTCCCTTGATTCCTTTCCCGAGCTCGTTGAAATCAAAGTTTGGATTTTTACAAATGGTTTTCACACCTTATTTAATCTATCAAATTTGATGAGAAATGGTGCTTGGAAAGAGTGGAAAATCATTGAGGTTTTGAACAATCTTTCCCATTCATACAACTCCCTTTTAGATAATCTTCAAGGAAGCATTCCTTCACATCAAAGGGATAAAAAAACAAGAGGGTGGGGAGAAAAAGGAAGTTATAAGGTTAAGGATGGGTTCCTGTGACTTAATGCAAAAATATTCAACAACCTTCCTTTTCAAAAATCTTGAAGAAAATATGGTCTCTAGATAGCTCCCAAAAATTAATGCGTTTTCTTGGTTGTTATCCCATGGCCAAATTTTTACTGTGGACAACCTTAAAAAAGGGACATCAAAGGCCCCTCTTTGTGCATATTATGTAAAAATTTGGAGGATTCAATCAGACATATCTTTATAGAATTTAATTATTCTCAGGATGTTTAGGCAAGTTTGGAAAAGGAGCTTTATATCACTATTCTTATTCTAGAAAATATAATGGACCTTTTCGGAAAATAGAAGGAATTCTATCCTGGATCATTAGAAAAATATCATTCGCATTGAAAAAAGATTGGACTGCCCGTCCAAAATATGTATGTTTTCGGGTATGGTTAGCGCGAAACAAGGTCATTTTCGAAGACAAAAAAAAATATCCCAACAGAGTTGTGATCATGGCTGCAAATCTTATTGCAGAAAATTTTCACTCCAAAAGTAAAGTTCTCTTCCCTTGAAAAGTCTCTATCTCAATTAGAAGAAAAAGTGGATTAATATCTTCTACCCTTCGAGGTCTCTTCAGTCCAAAATCATCATTAATGGAAGACTTCCCCAAACATGGGAAATAAATTTGGGAAAACTAGAATTCAAGGAATGGTGAATAAATAAATCTAGTTATTCCTTATTTTTTAATGGAGCCTCGAAAGGTAATCCTCGGGTGGAAGGAGCACAAGCGATCATTCTTGATCCCGATGGAAAAATGGTAAAGTCATATGCTTGGGGTTTAGGAAGGAAAACAAAGAACCAGGTAGAATGGATTTCCCATCTGCAAGTAATGGAGCTAGTAACGAGCCTAAACGTCTCATATATTCATGTCTTTCGTGATTCAAGGTTAGTGTTTCTAAGGATGAGAAAATCAATGAAGATAACTCTTTCACTAGTGGAAGAATCCAAAAGAGGATTTGGAACCTCCCTCTTCCCATCTCTATCATTTTTCTTCATTTAAAGAGAGAGAAATAATAAGAAAGCATACTTATTGGCAAATAAAGGAGCACAACTTGTTCAAGGAATGATAATCATAGACAAGCAACCTCCCTTCCAAAAATGGATTCCATGATAAATTTCACAAGGTATCATTTTATGAATGTTGTAATTATGTTATCAAACCAAGGTCGAATCGGATTTAGGAAAAATGATGTTTGCATGATAATAAACATTAAAACGTTGGGAAGTTGCTTGTGGCTACCAAATTCCCCCCATATTGGAAGCCTCCTTGTGACTAGGTATGTGTGGAAAAAGAAATGGTGCATGCATTAAATATGGTGGTGAATTAAATAAGGGAGACTCAAGAAATGATGGGGTAATTAAGGCCATTACAGGAGATGGCCCCTCCCCTATGCACAGTTGATGGGCTCATTAATGCCATTACAGTTTCACATAGCTGAAATATGGGCAGACGATTTAATATTGTGGCTAATTTATTCTTCTCATGACCCAGACAGTTATGGAAGCTTCCCCTTAGAAATTTTCCTTGAATACTCCTTATGTAACAAATTTTCTGTTCTAGCGGTGTCAGGGCTTGATTGGAGTAAGTTCACCATGTTTCTGCCAAAGAAGTGTTAAAATTCCATATGCTAAGCTAGATTATCAACATTTAATTTCAATTTCATAACAAAAGCATATAGACAGGATCACTGAAAGAAACAATATCACAAGAACAACACAAATTTATCCTGGGAAAACCCTAAAGGGAAAAACCCAGCGAAAGCTTCCTCAATATAGATGCGTCAAAAAGGTAAAACCAAAAGACTGATCCTCCTCCTTCTACAACTACAACTCTTTCTCTCTCTATCTCTCTCTCTCTCTCTCTCTAATGCGCTAAACAAGTGAGTGTGAGTGTGTTCAAATGAGAAGCACCTCACCTCTATTTATATTCTTTCGTTCACTTAATATTTAATTCAGTTATGTAGGCTTGAGTAATCCTAATTTAATTATGTAGGCTCGAGTAACCACAACTGGGTATTAACGACCCGACTTACAACGGAGGGGACTTCCGCATGACTCTTAGTAATTCTCCCAATTATAAACATCGAGGTATAAAGTAATACAAGTGATTCTCCCGATAGGAACATTGGGGACCACAAAAAATACATATAGAATATTCTTCAAAGTTACAATAATTCAACACCCCTCCTTAACGAGAAGGGTATTCTACAACATCAACAACAACAACAACAACAGGAGAGAGAGGACATCATCAACATCATCAGGGTGACACATCTATAAATCATTGGAAGCTTTTCATCATCTTTAACCTATATCCTTCATCTTCAATATTCAGCAGCAGCAACACTTTGACCGCTCGATCGACAACATCATCATCAACACTTTGACTTTTCGATCAGCAACATCATCAGCAGCACTTTGACCTTTCGATCAGAAACATTATCATCAGCACTTTGACCTTTCGATCAGCAACATCATCATCAGCACTTCGACCTTTCGATCAGAAACATCATCATCAGTAGCACTTTGATCTTTCGATCAACAACATCATCATCATCATACTCTGAACTTTCGATCATCATCATCATCATCATCATACTCTAATCTTGTGATCAATACATCATCACCATCACACTCTGGTCTTTCAATCAGTAACATCATCATCAACACACTTTGATATTTCGATCAATAACATCATCATCATTAGCAACAACCTACAATCCACAACACGAAGACGAAAGTCTTCAGATCACTTTTGGACTTAGAGTCCAGGGATTATACAATCCTACCACATTCTCGATAGCCGAAGCCACCAGATACAATTACGGGATAATCGCTCCCTATCACTTTAGGACTATGTCCAAGGATGATACAATCCTACCACATTCACGAGGACCTGAATATCTGGATACATTTTGAACAAAAGTCCAGGGATGATGCAATCCTACCACATTCATGGGGACCGAATCCTCCAAATACATTTTGAACAAAATTTTAGGGATGATGCAATCCCACCACATTCACGGGGACCGAAGCCTCCGGATAAATTTTGAACATAAGTTTAGGGATGATGCAATCTCACCACATTCACGAGGACTGAAACCACCAAATACATTTTGAACAGAAGTTCAGGGATGATGCAATCCCACCACATTCACGGGGACCAAAGCCTCTAGATACATTTTGAACAGAAGTTCAGGGATGATGCAATCCCACCACATTCATGGGAACCGAAGTCTCTAGATACTTTTTGAACAAAAGTTCATGGATGATGCAATCCCACCACATTCTCGAGGACCGAAGTCACCGAATCATTTCTGGACAAATGTACTAAGATGATAAATCCCTCTTCATTCTCGAGGACCGAAGTCACCAGATCACTTTAGGAAAAATGTCCAGGGATGATACAATCCCACTGCTACATCACTGCTCCCCCTTTCGAGGAGGGTCTTTCTGAACAACACCAATCTTGTCACGCAAGTATTCAAACTTTACCGAGACAGAGGCTTCGTCCACACATCAACAACTTGTTCATCAGTACTCACATACTAGAGCTTTATGGCTCCCTTTTGCATCATATCTTGAATGTAGAAATACTATATTTCTATGTGCTTCGATCTATCGTGGAACACTGGGTTCTCTGTCATCTTTATACAACTTTGGTTATCACATAGAATCACGGTAATATCCAGCTCTAGGTTGAACAACCCTGACATCAGCTTCCAAAACCATATGGCTTCACAACTAGCAGAGCAAGATGCTATATATTCTGCTTCGGCCATGTTAAGAGCAACACTGGACCGTTTCCTGCTAAACCATGAAATCATAGCATATCCCAAACTATAACATCCACCTGATGTGCTTTTCTTGTCTGAGACACTTCCAGCCCAATCTGCATCTGTATAGCCATACAATTTGTACTCATGGATTCCATCACAGTATAGACCAAATTCTATAGTCCCTTTTAGATATCTCATCACATGTTTTGCAACTACCAGGTGAACATGTCTGGGTTGAACTAGATATTGACTCAGAGTGTTCACAGCAAAACAAATTTCAGGTCTGGTATTTGTTAGGTACATCAATGACCCAATGATCAGTCTATATTGAGTCACATCCACTAACTCTGATGATTCATCAGCTAACAACTTCAGGTTGGAATCCATGGGTGTGGCCATGGCTTTGCATTCCAACATATCGAATCTTTTCAATATATCTATTGCATACTTTCCCTGGTTGAGAAAGATTCCTTCTGAATTTCGCCATACTTCCAGACCTAGGAAATAATGCATTAACCCAAGGTCTTTCATCTCAAATTCTTCAGTGAGTTTCTTCTTGCTTTCCATAATCCGTTTCTCATTCTCTGTCAAAAAATAAATCATCTACATATAGTAATAGTATGACATGTTCTTCTTGTATAACCTTGAAATAAAGGTTAGGATCGACTTTACTCTTGGTAAATCCCATGCTCGTTAGGAAACTATCTATCCTTCCATACCAAGCTCTGGAAGTGCTTGCTTTAGGCCATACAGGGCCTTCTTCAGTTTGCATACGTGAGTATTTCTGTCTTGAACTTCAAATCCTTGTGGTTGTTCTATGTATACTTCTTCTTCAATCACACCATTCAGGAAGGCTGTCTTCACATCCATCTGGTGTAAGTCCCACTTCATCACGGATGCAAGTGCCATGATTGTTTTAATCAAAGTATACCATTCTACTGGAGCAAAAGTTTCTTCATAATCAATTCCCTCTTTCCGAGATAAACCTTTGGCCACAAATCATGCTTTATACTTCTCGATACTTCCGTCAACTGCATGTTTTATCTTGTAGATCCATTTGGAGGATACTACACTCTTTCCTTTTGGTTTGGGAACTATAGCCCATACATCATTCTTCATTATTGACTGGTATTCTTCATTCATTACTTCTACCCATTCTTTCTTCTGTACCACTTCTTCGTAGTTTCTAGGTTCTTGATCCACCAAATCACACATCAAAGCTACATAATTGGAAAATGTCTTAGGCTTCTTACTTACCCTTGTGGAGCCTTCTGGAGCTCCATATATTTCTGCTTCTTATATAATCTCTCTTGCACAAGTAGGCTTTCTCTTTCGTGATACCTCCATCGTAGGAGTTCCTTGTGGTTCTATCATGTCATGTTCTTCAGGAGCTTCATCTTCAGGGAGGCATGTAGTCTCTACATTTTTGGGAGGTACATCTTCCTCATATGTTTCTTCATGTTGACATTTTATGGATCTCTTGAGAGTTGCTTCTTCATCAAAGGTTACATCTCTATTGATTTCCATGTGATGGAATACAGGAATGTAAATTTTGAATGCTTTGGACACTTCACAGTATCCAACAAATATTCCCTTTTTTCCGGAAGGTTCCAATTTGGTTCTTTTCTCTTTTGGTATATGAATATATATTGGACAACCAAATGTCTTGAGGTGACTTACCTCAGGATTCTTTCTCGTGAACATCTCTTCTGGAGTCTTGAATCCGAGAGCACTGTGAGATATTCTATTATGTATGTAAACAATAGTTCTTGCTGCTTCTTCCCATAGATGCATTGGAAGATCTTGATCATATATCATTGTCTTCACTGCCTCCATGATAGTTCTGTTCTTTATTTCTGTAACACCATTTTGTTGAGGATTGTAGGGAGTGGTTAGTTCCCTCTTGATTCCGATATCTTTATAGAAGGCTTCAAATTCTTTTGAAGTATACTCTCTGCCATTGTCTGATCGGAGTGTCTTGATTCTTTTGTCTGAGAGATTCTCTATCAAGGCTTTGAATTCCTTGAATTTCTCAAACACTTCACTCTTTGCTTTCAAGAAATAGATCCATGTCTTTCTTGAATAGTCATCAATAAAGGTAATATAATATTCGAAACCACTTAAAGATGCGGAGGACATTGGACCACACACATCTGAATGAATCAATTCTAACGCACCTTATGTTTTTGTTTCACTCTTCGGAAATGGATTCTTGATGTTCTTTCCTTTCGCACATCCTCTGCAAATGCCTTCATGTTTGATCTTCATGTCTGGTAATCCCGTCACTACTTTGTTCACATGAGGTATTGCTTTGTAATTGATGTGAGCAAGCCTTCTATGCCATAGTTCACTAGGATCAGTGGAATCATGAATAAGGGTTGTTTCTGCATGTCCCTTGAGTTTATACAGGCGTCCTCCTTCTTCACCAATGATAACTACATCTTAAATATTATTCCCTTTGGGACACATGAGTATTTGACCATCTATGAAGGCAACTCTGAATCCTTTCTTATCTAAAGTTGAGATAGAGAGTAAATTATTCTTCAGATGAGGTACATATAATACATCTTCCATCTTTAGGGGATTTCCTGAATCAAGTTTGTAGCTTGCTTCACTAACTCCTTTGATTGGATATTGATAGTCATCTCCTAGAGATACTTTATGAGGAGAGTTATTTTCTTCAAGTTTGGACAGATTTTTCTTTTGTCACGTCATGTTCTTTGAAGCACCACTATCAATAAGCCAAGTGTTTTCTCTAGGTGTTATAGACCTAGAGAGAGCAAAGAATAGTACATACTCTTCTACATCTTCTTCTCTTGCTTGCTTTCTTGGAGGTCCTTCCTCTTCTTCTTCTTCATCCTCATCTTCAGCTAGATGAGCATGGTGTATTTTGTTGTTGTTGATCCTCTTCTTATATTCGTATTTCTTTATAGGACAATTTCTGGCAATGTGTCCTATCTTGTCACAATGGAAAAATTGAAAGCCATAGTAGTCCTTATTTGGTAGACTTTCTCTTGATCTTTGAAATCTTCTGGGAGGTTGATGCTCCTTGCGGTTTCCCTTCTTTAATTTGGCTTGATTTCTTCTTCTATTGGTATGAGTGGCTAGGGCTTGATCATCCTCCTTTAGTAAGGCTTCTCTATTTTCCACTCTAGTCTCCTCTTGAATGTAGTCTTCCCATACCACATAAAACTTCATGCTTTCCTTCTTGGAACACATCATTTGAATGAATGAATCCTAGGGTCTAGTGAGACCATTGAGAGCAGTCATAACCATCTAATTTTCATCAAGTTTGTCTCCAATGGCTTATAGTTGTTATTTTATCTGAGAAACCCTTGTGAAGTAGTCCTGGATGGATTCTCCATGACTCATCTTGGTGCTCTTCAGTTGAGCTCTTAGATTCATCTTTATGTTGATGTTTCTACCCTCATACATTCTGGATATGGCATCATACATTTCTTTTGGAGTCTTCTTGGATGACACTGGAGGGATCAAGTGATCCTTGATAGAGTCAACAATAATCCTTTGTGCCCTAATCATATCCTTCTTGTGGTTCTCCTTAGCTTCAGCTTCTTTAGGTTCTACAACTTCCTCTTTGATATACTTATCAAGCTCATTCTCTTGGAGAATGAGACCAATCATGTATTTCCATGCTCGGAAATTCTCTATGCCTTCTAGCTTGTCCTCAAGGTTAGTGCTTAGGGCCATCTTGTCAGAAAATCACAAAAAAGTTGAAATTCTATGAAATGAGAAATTGAAATTACTAGGAGATGTGCTTGACTGATGCAAGTTGATTGGTGTGCTTGGTTTCTGGATATCTCAAGTCTTCACCTTCCAAATTAGACTTGCAAGATTCATCTTCTGCAACTTCCACCTGTTTTCTGGTTCAGTAGTTTTTTGGTGCAACTGTCAAACTAGGGTTTGACTTTCCCAGAGACTCACTCACCCAAAAAACTCAATTCCAAGCTCAACAGATGTGCTCTAGGAGGGCGCAAATTTCTATGCAACCAGTTTTTTGTAAAATCAATTTTTTTTCTTAAACCCTAATTTCTTCCAGAGAGAGAGAGAGAGGGATTTTTCACCTTGTGAAAGCTGTCTTATTCAGGCTAGCTCTGATACCATGTTAAATTTCCATATGATAAGCTAGATTATCAACATTTAATTTCAATTTCATAACAAAAGCATATAGACAAGACCAACGAAAGAATTAGTATCACAAGAACAATACAAATTTATCCTGGAAAACCCTAAAGGGAAAAACCCAGCAGAAGCTTCCTCAATATAGATGCCCCAAAAAGATAAAAGGTAAAACCAAAAGACTGATCCACCTCCTTCTCCAGCTATAGCTCTTTCTCTCTCTCTCTCTCTAATGCGCTACACAAGTGAGTGTGAGTGTGCTCAAATGAGAAGCACCTCACCTCTATTTATATTCTTTCGTTCACTTAATATTTAATTCAGTTATGTAGGCTCGAGTACTCCTAATTTAATTATGTAGGCTCGAGTACTCCTAATTTAATTATGTAGGCTCGAGTAACCACAACTAGGGTACTAATGACCCGACTTACAATGGAGGGGACTTCCTCATGACTCTTATTAATTCTCTCGATTAGAAACATCGGGGTATAAATAAATACAAGTGATTCTCCCGATAGAAACATCAGGGACCACAAAAATACATATAAAATACTCTTCAAAGTTACAATAATTCAACAAGGAGGAAGAATTAGAAATATATCTATCATTTTCCTCGAGTAACCTGGTGCATTTACAAAATGAGGTTTTAAATAGCAGTTCTCAGGGGTTCATTTTGTAGTTTCACAGTGCAGAAGGCAGGAAGGAGAATATGTTGTCATAGTGAGAGAGTTTTGAAAAATTTAGTGGATATCTGAAAGATTTCAAGAAAATGTTGAGTTTTTTTACACAAAGGGAGGAGTGCATCAGAAAATAGCCAAGTTGATTGATGAGGAGTAGCATAACAACACTAGATTGGCATGTATGGAATATAATATTGATGATATTGATGGAAATTTGAGAGAGTGATTGGCATTAATTGAAGAGGTATTGAAAGTCTTAGGATAGTTGAAAAAGATGATTCGGAGTATTCTGGGCCATAATTTATTGATGAATCATCTCTCCCTATAGATAAATCTTTAGTCATACATCATTTGTATGGACACTTGGGGATGGCATGAAAAGCCCCTTAATTTTTTTGTTAGCTTAGTTAAACCAACCATTACATATATATATATATATATAT
>LPNX011164270.1:169669-214542 GCA_001517045.1 Pseudotsuga menziesii
AATGGGGTGTTCTCAAACATAAGATTGTAGACTCTTACTAAAATCCATGAACTGTATCGATGTATTGTAAAAATTGACTGGATTCATCTACTTAATATAATTATGTTTTTGTTAAAAAAAATGGTCGAAATAATAAATTGTCTTAGACTACCCAAAAAGGTGATTTTATTATATGTCCAACACTTAAATTCCTTTAGATGCATCCATGTTTCTCCTTCATGCCTTGCATTGATAGGCTATCTTAATAAGAATATTTGGTTGATTCGATAATTCCTAAAGAATTTGCTACTTGGATCTCAGAATGGGGCATGAAGATTAATTAGACTCAAAGCAATACTTATGACCATTGATATTGGTAACTTTCCACCATAATAAACCAATGTCATGTGTGAAGGGTTTCTCCCCATCACTAGCATTAGAACATTGAGTTTATAGGGGCCATATTTGCATTGCCACCGAGTTTATTTTGTTGTTTTTATGTTTTAGGTTTTGGGTTTGTAAATTCCCATTCAGTGGATTGATCTCTAAGGAATCTTGAGTAGACATTTATATTTATTTTAACTCATTTGCAAAACTATCTACTATCTTTGAATGCCTGTTTTGTTGAAAGGTCCAATGTAGCAATATTTTTCTGACTTTTAGTTTTTAATAAGATTCCGCTTCTATTTTAATCAATTTTATAGGTGCTACCATTTTTTATCTTAAAGGAATTGCATACACAGTTCTTAGCACCCTTGTAACTAAAAGCAACAAGTCCTCATATCTATAATAGATATCTCTTTATAAATACAATCTTTTTAAGGATATGTATGTATGTAACTCTATTGGTTGATGTAACTCTTTGCAATGATTTAATGAATTGTGCTTTTGAGCTTTCACCAATCCTATGTTTATGTCCAAGTAAGCATCATTTTGTTCCATGATGATTCTACACGTGATGGATCCCTTTGTATTTGTAGTTAAGTTGGATGTCGCTTGGTGTGTGTTTAGTGGCATGCTATATTGTATGAATGTGTTTTCTTTTGATATTTGTTACTAAAATATTTACTCTCCTCCCCTTATAGGGTTTGTTGAGCAATGAACCTAGCTGGAGACTAGTAAAGTATTGGGCCAAACTTGGTTAAATTTTGTCAAACTTTTCAAGAGTGAGGAGAGTGTGCTTAATTAAACTATACTTAGTTAAATTTGTGATCAAACTCTTCAGAGATTAAGGATATGACTAATTTGACCCCATTTTAATTATGGTTAATACAAATATTATAGGTTTAAATATGTATTTTATTTATACAAAATCATAAACTCTATTTTATTTTTGTAAAATAAAAACATAAATTTTTTCAAGAAGATAAAAAAAAACCATGCTTTTTCTATTTGTAGGAATAACCAAGTACAATACATCCTGAAAGTATGAACTGTATATATGGAATCATCAATACATGAAACTAATTTACTATCATTAACAACAAAGATTCCTTCAGACACTATCTCTACATATCAAAGAATGATAAAATATCAAAAATACCAAATGACAAAAGAAAGAGTTTATCAACTATCAAGCCTCCTGTCATCACCAACATAATGATAAGTAGAAAATATAAACTTGAAATTCAAGCGATCATTCCACATATTCCTCCACCTGAAGAAGACCTCCAACCCCCATAAGAGCATCCTTGGATAGAGAATCATCCTCACAGTTTTTTTCACAAAAAATATGATCTATGTACAACACTGCAAAAGAGGCCAAGAGTTTTGCGGTTCTTATACACTATTGATCGAGAGATTTAACAATGTAAATAACACATTTTTTTCCCAATTCATACTTATCAAGGAGTCACCATAAATTCTCATGGTATTATTACAAAGAGATGTTGCAATGTCAAGTAGGCACCATAATGCCATTGATTCTCCCTTTGCTATTAATTCCTTTTCCACAGTTCATCCTTAATCTGAAGTAATGTTCCTCATTAATCTTCAACAACACACCACCACCACAACTACCCCTTTGTGCAACACCATCAAAAAATCATGTAGCATAAGGAGTGATAAGAATATCTGCAATCTGTCTCACCTTCATTTTTTTGATATCCACTATTGCATGTACAATTTGATAATTCTCAAACAACTACCATAAACATTTAAAGGTTTTTCTTCAAATATCATATAATTCCAAGACTTCCATATATCCCTACATATGAAAATTGGGAGAAGTTTTTGGAGGTGATACTTATTGTACCACTAAATAAAGTTTCCTTCCAAAGTATCATTCCCTCATAGATGAGAAATACTTAAAGTATCACAAACATATTCCCATGTCCTCTTAGAATAAAAACAATCCACAAATATATGGTTTATGGGTTCACATTATATTTTATGCAGACAACATAAATTTGGACCAACCCATCCTCTATGCTACAAGTTATCTCAAGTAAGTAAAGAATTCTCAAAATATAACCATAAAAAACATTTCAATTTTAATGACATATTCCATTTCCAGAGTTTCCCAAACCACTTCTTGGGAGTATCCAAAGAGAAGTGGCTTGCAATAGTTGAATACATTGATTTTGCACAAACCTCACAAGTTGCCTAATTCATAGACCAAACAAGTTCATCTTCATTATTGTTTAGTATGATACTTGCTTTGTTTAAGTATAATATGTAATCATTCCATTCATCATCCCATATACTGCCAAGTTCGAAGTCTTCTGCAATCATCCAATAGAAGCCATAATTTTGTAACCAAGGGGGTATTTTAATATGTGACAGAGTGATAAACTCCAATTATGCTAAGTAATCTAAAAGAAAAAGGTGGCATAGTATAGTTTGCATCATTCACAATAACAAGATCAATCCCCACCATGACATTATTACCCATACCAACCTTCCAGTATAGTCCTTTACTTATCCAAGGGAAAGCATTAACAAAGCTACCCAGTAATTAGAAGTGTTCCTGACACTTTTGATGGGATTTTTTATCCAATTTAGAATGTTTCCTTTAATATACTTAGCATGTAGGACTTATTTTCATAGGCCCTTACCAAATAAACCACACCACATACTTCTCAAACACAAAGCTGTAGTAAACCATTGTAAATTTTTGATATCCCATCCACCCAAGCCCTTTGGTTTAGAGGGTCTTTCCTAACTTGCAAGATGGATCTTGCCACCTTCTGCTTTTCCTGACCATAAAAATTTAAATATCAGTTTCCTTATAATTTTGAGGATATTCTCGAGAACATGTGCTAAAGAAAACCAATAAATTGGGCTCGCCACTAAAATTGTTTTAACAAGAGTTAGTCTTCCAACCAAAGAGAGCATCTTGTATGTCCAATTCTAGATCTTCTTCTCACATTAACCAATCTTTAATGTTGTAACAATTAGGTTTTATATAGTATCCCAAGTACTTAAATCCTTTAGCCAAATCTGTCATCTGGTAAGGAAAAAAAGAAGTAATATGGCATATGATATTAGCTTCAACTTCATTCTTGAGAGAAACAAAATTTGAAGCACTTAATTCCATGCCAAATGCTGCACAAAATAAATTAACAATCACAACAAAACATTACCATTCCTCCACGGTGCCTTTTACAAATAACACTACATCATCAACAAATAATAAATGAGTGATATAAACTAATGATGAAATTCTGATACCATTCAATTTGCCTTCAAATCTAGCAGCATATATCAATCTACTAAGTCCCTCAATTACTAGTAGAAACAATAAGGAGAAAAGGGGAAACCTTGTCTAAGTCCCCTAAATATTTAAAAAAAACTAGTTTGGGAACCATTTATAAGAACCGCAAAATTTGTAGAAGACAAATTGGCCATAATCCAATTTGTCACCAATATAGGTATACCAATATGAAGACGAAGTAATCTTAAGAACCCCTAGTTAACCTTGTCATAAAATTTTACCAAATCCATTTCTCAGAATTAAAGCATCCAAATTCTTCAACTTAGTAGAGTGTAACATTCCTGAGTAACCCCCACAACTTCCAGAATTTGTCTATTATCCAAAAAGCCAATTTGTTCCTTGGACATCATTTCAGCTAGCTTAGGCTACAGTCTATTGGAGATGATTTTAGTGATGATTTTATAAACCATATTACAAAGATAAAGGGGCCTATAATCAGTAAAACTTTCTAGTTTATTGTTCTTTGGAATAAAACCTATGAACGTTGAATTTATAGCACTAGAAATATAGCCCTCATGTCTATACTATTCCAACAAATGTAGAATTTGATCCCGCATTTGGTCAAAAAAAGGAAAAGAATAATTCAATTATCCATCCATCATGTCCATGACTCTTATCTTTAGACTAAAGTTTCAAAACTCCCTCTATCTCCTCCAGAGTAATTGAAGCCCCAATATTAGACCCCTCTTCCTCGGAGAAGAAAGAAGGAAAATTACCGATCACTCTCAATTGAAAAAATATATCATTAGTACCGGGATCTTTCAAAGTGACATATAAAGTGAGAAACTGCAACAACTTCCAAGTCTTTTTTAGTATGAACCCAATTCCCCATATTATCTTTCAGATCCCAAATGGAATTTATGTTTCTCCTAAATGATACATAATTGTAGAAAAATATTGTATTATTATCCCCTTGAGATACCCAAATAGCCCTTATCTTTAGTCTCCAAGTCAGTTTCTTTTGCTTTGGTAATAATGCCTTTCATTTATCCAACTCTAGTAATTCATACTTTTCCTCTTCAATGAAGATACTAGAAGGATTAGTCTTGAATATCTCATCCATTACATTCTCAATATACAAGAGATCTTTGCTAGTCTTTTTTTCTTCATAAAAAAACCTTCCTATTTAGACATTTGAGTCTAAAAACTATACATTCCATAGGAATGGTCTCCTCCATAACAATAAAAGTGTTCCAACCATTTTTAACCAAGGTACAAAAATCCTCATTCTAAAGCCACATGTTATTAAATTTAAAAGAGTAGCTGTGAGAATTTTTTACCTTGTCTATTTGTAGGACAATTGGAAGGTGACCTGATATGGTAGAATTGATTACCCAAGTCATATATCTTGTTAGTATTATAATCCTCCCTTGTTCAGTTTGGTCAATTATGTCTAAATCAGGAGTCCTTTCAGTCTATTTTTAGTCACTAGCACCATTGGGTCCACTTGGCCTAATTGGGGCACATGTACCAGTTACTAAAGTGTGGGGAGCACTAATTGAGGCCAACTGCCATTGATTGCACTTGCATGCATCAGTTTATGAGCCTCCTAGATCAATCCCTACAAATTAGGAGTCTTCGGGAGTGCTGATACCAACTTCCATTAATTGAGTTTAGTTGGTGACTAGTCAAGCTTAGTTAGGAGTCAGTTACATTCAGTTCTAATCAGTTAGCACTAGGTTTGTGTGGATGCATGTGGGCGAGGCACATTTACTCACCTACCTTAGTCAGTTAGACTAGTTAACACTGAATTAGACACTCGAGTTTGGATTTTGAACTTCGATGAACTCCGATAATGATTTAGACAAGGCCAGTCAACCATTTAGTCAAGTAGAGTCAAACCAATTTGAATTTCCTCACATGGATTTGAATTGCATGATGCTATTTAGCCATTGTACTTCATTGTAATTAATTATCTAATTACTTTTGATTAATGAAAACATTCACAGTTGCAAGCCATTTTTGCACTATTTCATTCTTCAATTTCTCAGTAAAATTGTATGATCTATCTTGTGAGTTGTGTGTTGGTCCATAGATCTATGTGCTCAATTTAATATGGTATCAAAGCCTTGGCAAGACAAGGATCTTCTCCTACTACAGATTCATACTTGGATCAAAAATTGTTTTTGAGCAAAATTTCTCCTTCCAGTACTGCACCAGAAGCAGATAATTTACCACTTAATATCCCAAGTAAAGGAATTGTTGATCAAGCTTGCTTGATCAATTATGCTGGGTGTGAAGAAAATTTCAAAAGTGTAGGTTATTGACCTTACTTTGTCTGTTTAATTGTGTGATTTCCAGGTTTATCAGTCTCCTTCACTGCATTCACTATAAGCAACTCAGTCTCCTTCACTGCATCCGAAATGGCCCCTCTAATGGAGCTTCTCACTCCTTTCAACTACCACCAGTGGAAGGAGGACATGGAGATGCAACTTCGCTCCAAAAGACTCTTCAAAATCACAATGTAGACAGACGCAGATCTAGTTCATTATGTTGACAAAGAAAAGTACTGGAATAGGCTTGATGAACCATATGGATGCTTGTGCCTCTCAATCTCTCGAGATCTTCTCTTCCACATCAATGGATTGAAAACTCCTAAGGAGGATTGGGATAAGCTTTCTTCCTTGTTTGATAAGCAGGATGACCTGAGGATCTATCAGCTAGAGAATGAGCTGATTTCTCTTCATCCATCCAACTTCAAAACACTAAATGGCTTCTTCACCAAATTCAAGCATCTAGTGTTCCAGTTGAAGCTGTGCAAGGTTGAGAAGTAGGATGATCAACTCATCCTTGCAATTCTCTCAAAACTTAGTTCAGACTACTCAATATTTGTATCAACCTTGCATTCAGTGAATCTCACTACTCCAAATTGGAGGATGCCGACTCTTAATTCCTTCATTGAATCTCTCACTCAGGAGCATGACAAGTTGATCCAAATGGGGATCATTCGATCTTCCAGAGATCAAGCACTAGTTGCAGGAGGACCTAAGGTTGTGAATGGTAAATGGAAGCAAAAAGATGAGTCTTCCATGGAGAAATAACAATCAATTGAGCCTTTAGGTTCGAAGAGGAGCAAGAAGAATGGCAAAGGAAAGACCCTTTGTTCTTACTGTGGAAGGGGATTTCATCCAGAAAGCTCTTGAATGAGAATGACAATTGATGAGATGGCTCTTCTTCTGAAGAAACATAACATTATTGTACCTACTAGTGCAAGGAAGGATGACCATAGAGAAGAAACCGAAGAACATGAAGAGACATGCCATGCACTGAAGGCTAGATGTTCAACAACACATGCCTTCCTCATTGATTCTGGAGCTTCCAATCATATGGTTGCATCCAGAGAATCATTCTCTTCCTTGCAGTCTTTTGATGGTCCTAGTATTCATATGGGTAATAATAGTCATATTCAAGCCAAATGGAAGGGTTCTATCAAGCTTGAACATAGAAAGTTCAAAGATGTGCTTTATGTTCCCTCCTTAGCTACAAATATGTTATCAGTATACCAGAAGACTCATACTAGCTCTCCAAAGTGAGTTATATTTGTTCCTGACTCAATGGAGATCATAGATATCTCTACTGGGAACATCATAGCAAAGGGTGTTGCAAATCATGCCTCTAAGGCATATGAGTTCTCATACTTCATGCCATTTTTAGAACCAGTGCACTCTTAGTTACCACTTGAAAGGGAAGGTAAAAACATTCCATCTACTTCTTTTGTAGTTTCCACTAGTATTGCAGAACCAACTGTATCGGTTTATGAGATTGAGATTTAGGGTGATTCAGATCTAGATCTAGTCCCTACTCCCAAGTGGGAAGCTAGGAAGATGACTGGAAATCCATCTAACACACAGAAGACAAAGAACCTTGTGCTATGTCATGCAATCTTACATCCTTCAGAGAGATGCAACAAACTCCCTGTGAGATGCTATATGGAAAGGTCTAATCAGTTACACTTCCTTCAGAAGAATAGAGTGGATCACACACCTTTTCATCCAGAAAGAGGCAAAGGTTACATTCCTCCTTCCTTCCATCATCGTTTTATGAGAAGATGGAGAAATCTACATGCCAGGCCCCAGGATACCTGTGCACAGAAAATCATGGATGCTGCTTCACTAAATCATAGAGATGAAGGTTGCAGCAACATATTTTCAAGTTTTTAAAACTTGAATCCTGATTCTACCTGCTTAGTTAGAGGGGGGGATTTTTTCCCATGTGGTTTTTTCCCCAGTTCCTTGTATTGAGCAGTTACTTTGCTTTAGATGTATTGGGTGACCTATGGTCTTAGTTACCAAGGCCCACAAATTGTCCAAGTTAGAATTGAGGTGGGTGTTAGGATTATAATCCTCCCTTGTCCAATTTGGTCAATTATGTCTAAATCAGAAGTCCTTTCAGTCTATTTTTAGTCACTAGCACCATTGGGTCCACTTGACCTAATTGGGGCACATGTACTAGTTACTAAAGTGTGGGGAGAACTAATTGAGGCCAAATTCCATTGATTAAACTTTCATGCATAAGTTTAGGAGCCTCCTAGATCAATCCCTACAAATTAGGAGCCACTGGGAGTGCCGATAAAACCTCCATTAGTTGAGTTCAGTTGGTGACTAGTCAAGCTCAGTTATAAGTCAGTTACATCTAGTTCTACTTAGTTAGCACTAGGTTTGCATGGCTGGATGCAGGTGAGGCGCATTTACTCACCTACCTTAGTTAGTTAGACTAATTAACACTGAATTAGACACTTGAGTTTGGATTTTGAACTTTGATGAACTCTGATAATGATTTAGACAAGGTCAGTTAACCATTCAGTCAAGTAGAGTCAAACCAATTCGAATTTCCTGACATGGATTCGAATTGCATGATGCTATTTATTATCTAATTACTTTTGATTAATGAAAGCATTCGCAGTTGCAAGCCATTTTTGTATTGTTTGATTCTTCAATTTCTAAGTAAAATTGTATGATCTATCTTTTGAGTTGTGTGTTGGTCCACAGATCTATGTGCTCAAAGAAGGAAAATCACCGATCACTTTCAATTGAAAAAATATATCATTATTCTCGGGATCTTTCAAAGTGACATATAAAGTGAGAAAGTACAACAACTTCCAAGTCTTTTTTATAATGAACCCAATTCCCCATATTATCTTTCAGATCCCAAATTGAATTTATGTTTCTCCTAAAGGATGCATAATTGTAGAAAAATATTGTATTATTATCCCATTGAGCTACCCAAATGGCCCTTCTCTCTAGTCTCCAAGTCAATTCCTTTTGCTTTAGTAATAACGCCTTTCATTTCTCCAACTCTAGCAATTCATACTTTTCCTCTTCAATGAAGATACTAGAAGGATTAGTCTTGAATATCTCATCCATCACATTCTCAATATACAAGCGATCTTTGCTAGTTTTTTTTTCTTCATAAAACAACCTTCCTCTTTAGACATTTGAGTTTGAAAAATATACATTCCATTGGACTAGCCTCCTCCAGAACAATAAAAGTGTACCAACCATTTTTAACCAAGGTACACAAATCCTCACTCTAAAGCCACACGTTATTAAATTTAAAAGGGTAGTTGTGAGAAGTTTTTACCTCATCTATTTGTATGACAATTGGAAAGTGACTTGATATGGTAGAATTGATTACCCAAGTCATATATCTCTATAAAGATCCAAATTCTAAAACATTAAAAATATGTCTAACCTCTTACTTATACCCAAAATACCACTTCTACCATTGCTCCAAGTACGACCCACTTTAACTAGAAGAACACCAATAAAATTATATCTATGAAATAGATTGATGAAAAAGTATACAAGAGGATCCATAAAGATAGTCTAGAAAAATAAGATTTGGCACCCTTAATAGTCCACTATTTTCCACATAGTTCCAAAATAAATATCTTTCTTTATAAGGGCCATAACAATTTAATATATCCAACTTATTCCCATTCCCTTTAAATCTACCCTCCATCAAAATTCCACCCCAAGTTATATAGGGATTAAATTCAGTAACATTAAGATCCAACATGACAGTATACCTCTCGACATACCACTAGAATCAAGAGCACACATTTCCCAACGAGGAAATATTTTTCAAAATGCCTCCACCACTTGAGACTTACAACACATTTTTTCTTAAAACCAAGATGATATCAAGGTTAGTAGTTTTAAAAATTCTACTAAGGGCCCCAACTTTCCCAAACACAACCCTCCCCCTTCCCGACCGCTTTGATAGCGAAGGATAACACAAACAATAATCACCATTTTGAGTGGGCTGATTTTCTCTAAGGGCCTGAGAGTTTGAGAGAAGACCTTCAGAAGCCTCTTACCATCATTTACATTTGAAAGTATTTTGGATAATGGAATATATGTACTAGGGGAATCTTGCATATCATAAGAAAGATCCTTCTTTGAATTTTTACCAATTTTATTTTTGTTACAAATTGTAACATTGGTGATTCTTGATAGAGGCAACATGAGACACTTCAGGATTTGATGAAAATTTGTTGGAATAAACCCGATGTCTTTAGCAAGGACTACATAGAGGAAATTTGAATATATTTTGAAATATATGAATATGAATAGGGGGAAACCATGTCATTTACTGGGTCATTCGAAGATAAAGGAAGACGAGGAAAATTTGAGTCTAAAAAGATAGCTTAAGGGAGTCATGAACCCCCCTGAAATAAACCAAAAAGCTCCCCATCCTTAGGTGTTGGCAATCTTTTGGAAGGATGAGATGAATGATTAACTAGAACAAGACCATCCTCCAAATGATTTCCATTCATATAAAGAGAATTCAAACCACTATTAATACTACACATGTTTTCGAAGCCCCTATTTAAATTAGGGGTTTTCACCTTTCGATTTTCAACCAAATCTCTAGCACAAATATCAGATTCTAATTCTCCATTAAATGATTTTTTATCAAATTCATTTTCAGCAGATAATTTTTTTTTATTTCTACCTTGGAAACACCTTCATACTCTGTGGTAGAATCAGTTAGATCCATACCTTTATTTGCATCTAGGAAATCAACATTTGCATAAGAATTCCCAAGTAAAGGAGCACGACTAGTTTCAAATGTATCACGATTCTAAGACTTATCTTCACAGTCAGAGTATTCTACTAAAACCTCTTTAACTTCCCCCAATAAGACTGGACATTTTCCCTTGAGATAGACAATACTTTTGCAAAAGTGACGATGAAAAGGTATATGTAAATAATCTAATCATTGTCTAACAACCTTTTTTCCCCAAACAATCTCGACTTCCTCTAGTAAACCCTTTGAAAATCAAATTCCAACAAGACTGACTCCATTCATCGTCAACACTGAAAAGCATTTTCTTATCCATCTTTATAAACTGCCCAAAATGATTTGTCAGTCCTTCAAATATATTTTTAGTCCACAATTCAATAGGAAACCTCGAGAGCAGGAGCCATAAATGCATCTTCAACATTCTTTCTTTAGTAGGGTCAAATGCAAAATGCCACCGCTTTAAAACCAGAGAAACCTCCTTTATCAACCAAATTCTATCAAGAACCTTCAACACATCCTCAACTTTTGGAAAATAAAGCAGAACCACCCATTTGATAACATACTGATTCTATGTGAATACCCAAACTCCGGTTGCCAATTTGCAGAGACCCACTCTATTAATTCCAATTGATTAACTTTGGAATATTCAAGATGGTCGACCACTGCTTGACATGCGAACATCTCAACTCTATCCATATTCACACCCTTACTAAGAACATACTGCTCCAAACCTGCTTTAACCTTGTAATATTTTGTTTTATGTATAGCCCGAACACGAGAACTTGCCAAATTTTCCCCTTTTCTTCCAATATACCTTGGACCGATGGTTCATCACCATCTTAAAACCCTAGTTCACATTCACTAGCATATAGCTGGCCAAAATACTTCCCTGAATCCCCCAGGGTACCGATATGAGACTTACGTGAAAAATCCCTACCTCGAAGAGAAACTTCCACTCGTGAAGTAGTGGAGCTCGACAAAATAGTTCATTTTCTCCTCGATCCACCATGAACAAGAGTTTCACATTCGAAAAAACCTATATCACCATTATTACTAAAAACTATCCATGATCCTTCCCTGAAACATCCAAAGCCCCGAAGTGTGACCGAGTAGTGGAAACCATGCAATGAGGGAAAACCACCATACACTAACAAGACGAAAGTTTTGTTCTTCACCAGAATCCACTACACTAACACCCGAGCAAAAATATTGATTGTTGGCCTTAGTACGACACCCATGCCCAACAACATGTGAAAACACTTGGTAATGATTCCCAACGAGAGCCATGTGTAAATAGATTAAAAAAATACCACGATGATATATAACAAGACCCCAAAAAGTTAAAAAATCCTGAAAAGGGTAAGTTCCCCACACACCAAAAAGGGTGAAAAATTAACTACAAAAAATAACATAAAAAGTTCCTTGAATACATAGAAAAAAACTAGATCCATCTGTAAAAGAAATATCGATAAGGATACGATATTTACTCAAAAAACCGCAACAAAAATATCAATAAGGATAAGAGATTTACTCAAAAAACCGTAACAAAAATAAATAAGATTCCCACTTTTTTTTCCTTGGTTAGTACTAGGCCTACCAATACAGTCCGTTTAATTCCAAGATAGTTGCTACAAATTTTAGTAAACCCTAGCTAGGGTTTTCAGTAAGGCCACCATTTTAATTGAATTAATCAATCATTTAATACTCTTCTCTCTCACACACATATATATAACATATTAACTACAATATATTATTATGTTTCAATAATAATAATAATAATATATTTGGAAAGGAAGCCATGCTTGAATTAATTCAAAATTCATATCACTAGCGTAGATCCAAATCCTAGGCTCTATCAAGCACCGAGAGGGATCAAACTCTCTAGGTGAAAACCTCTCCAGGTATTAATACACCATTAGAACCAATTAGTGTAGATACTAATTTATGCATTAATATTAATACACCATACACTGAAACCTATGCAAAGAAAAAACTCACTGTACAAGTTAATGAAATGCTGATGAAATTCTGTTACTGAAATTCAATATATTTTCAAATATGACACTTTTCAATTTGATTATATTTGTAATTATAATTAAAAAAAATTAAAAAATTTGGAAAAAATGTGATTTAAAAACTTTTTTATTATTTAAATTATTAAAACATTATAACTAAACATTAAATTTCTTAAAATATTAAAATATTATACTATTCCATAAATAGACTATATTTTCAATTATATTTTTTAAAAACATTTTTACTATTCAAACGATTAAAACATTATAATATTATACTATTGCATAAAATGACTATATTTTCAATTATACTTTAAAAACCATATTTAAAATATAATTGAGAAAAAAACTTATTGATATACATTTCCTAAAATATTTTTTATTATTATAAATGATTAACTATTAAAAAACCATATTTTAATAGTTATATTTCATAGTCCCATAATGTAAAAACCCTTATTTAAAACCTTGCAATATTATCTTAAATGAAAACATTAAATTGTTTCAAACCTAAAGATTACATACATTTTAATACTATCCTAAATATAACTTCAAGTGAGATCTAGGATCATGTTAATATGGTTCTCACATATTGAATAAATTAAAGTATATTAGTATTCAAAACATCTACCTCATACATGGCTTTAAAACCATGTGTAAGGCCCTCCTAAACCAAATACAATAAAACCATGGGTTGTTTAGGAGGCTCTGCACATGGTTTTAAAAGCATTTGCAAGGCCCTCCTAAACCATGTACAATAAAACCATGGGTTGTTTAGGATGCCTTGCACATGGTTTTAAAACTATTTGCAAGGCCCTACTAAACCATGTACAATAAAACATGGGTTGTTTAGGAGGCCTTGCATATGGTTTCAACATTTTTTTGCCAATAATTAATTAAATTTTTTTTTGGGAACAATTAAAAGTTTTTGGGGGATAATTAAAATTTTTATTTTAATTTTAATTTTGTGTAGGCAGACATATTGGGTATAAAATTTATTATTATTTTATTAGAGCATCACCTAAGTGTGTCCATGAATGCCCAAAATGTAGCACCGTTGTTCTGCATTTCAACAAGTCTTCCACCAAGCAAAAATGGATCAATGAATAATTCTTTGTTGAAATTTGTCAACTCTTCTCTCAATTTAATGATATGTGAGATACTTTTACCAAGGTCCCTTCCTAAATATTCAACACCAATATCATCACGTATAGCCCATATCTATAGGTTCTCCATAAATCCATCCCTAAGAACTCTTTGCATAGTATGAGATGACTTTTTTTGAAGGGAATAGGAGTTTGCAATTCCATTCCAGAGCTGCTACAAAGATATTAATTATTGCAAGACCCACATTATGCAATGCCTTGGGATTATTTATGTCGCTTTGAAGTTAACTCAAATTGTATACCCTGATATCATTGTATACACCAAGGGTTTGGTATCTTTCCATGGCTTTTAAAGGATGTAGTCTTCATCCACTTCTCCATAAATAAGGGAGACCATGATTTAAGGCAGAAATATGTAGTTGAACTTCGCAAATTCTATTGTTTATTGATACAAGATAGGTCCAATTTTTAAGGTTTTTTCCCATGTATTTGTATTTCGTTTTACAGGATGTTTAAAATATGAATCTGAATGGTACTGAAATGAGTTCGAGGTTCATGGGTGCTTTTCTGGTTAAACGTTGATGGAACATATTGGAATCAGTATACATTCAATATACGTTGTTTGAATAAAATACTAGGGGATTGTATGGGGATTGGATACAAGTTTAATTTGGATCTTGTTGCTATCTTTTGTGTGTCTATGAGTAGTGGTCTTGTTTATTTTTTCCCATATGTTTGTATGGAAGTTGGCAAAGTCATCACAACCAAAATCATTGCATGCAAATTCACTCACTAAGCACAAATTTTGTGCGTTAGGAGTCACTGCCCCTTAGCACAAAATTCACCTTACCTGGGCATGGCAAAAGGGAGATGGCATCACTATAGAATTGAATTTGTGCAAATTCACTGGAACTCTGAGCTCTGCCCAGGCAAGATCATCTTACCCGAGCTCTAGCTCTGAGACAGTTTTGGATTGATATTGATTCTGCATAAATATCATGCATAATCTCAGTGAGCCATATTCTGAACCATGAAGGAGAATTGTAAATTAGAGCAGCCTAGTCATGGAATTTCAGTTGCATTATCTGTGCCAGGTTAGTTTAAATTTAAAGCAATGATATGGGAATGGAGGTTCACAGCATAGAAGTTTTTGAATAGAATGCTTTGCAGAGTCCTGCTTATTTTCAGAATTTTATCATAGGAGACGATGGGCATGACCAAATAGAGACATGCAATCCAAGATATTTTTTATATAAATAATTGATTTCAGTCTATTATCTTCCGAGGGACGAACAGATGCAGGAAGGTATGCTATCGTTGCCTATTACTACTGAATGTTTTCTGGTAAGTTTATAATGACATAGACAGGAAATTTTCAAGATTATAGACATTTTTTGTCTCCCTGATAATAGGTCCCCTCTAACACATTTTGATAAGAAACATATAAAAGAGAATCACAGAGGAGAGGAAACAAACTGGGGTTTGAGTTCTGGCGTTTGTACTTGAACAAGCATTGTTTGAAGGTCTCGGTAGTATCTGATGCTCTTTTAGCTTGACAATATATGGCATAGGAGCATAGCAGGTCGCACGGTCACCAGGAAGAAGATTAGGCAGGCGTGAGGAGGAGATTAGGCAAGTGTAAGGCCGCGCTGGCGTGAGCAGGAGATGGCTGAGCTTGCCCTCTCCCACAGTATTCAGCCTCGAAGTTTTCTAGTCTTATTCGCCCACAATATTCAGCCCGGAAGATAGAGAATTCGCCCATGTTGCATTTTGCTGAATATAAGTTGCCGAATTTATAATTTAAAATTTAAATTTTTTACCTGAGTTTATTGTCTTTACGACTTACATTATTAGGCCAACAAAATATTTACTACTTTTTACATTAGCTACTTCAATATTACAAACGTTATAACTTTACATCACGTTACAAGATCTCTTCCATAATATTCACTATCACTATTATTTTTTGCCTACATGTTACAAACGTTACTAAAAAGTTACATCACCTTACAAGATCTCTCCCATAATATTCACTATCACTATTATTTTTTGCCGACATGTTACAAACGTTACTAACGCTACATCACGTTACAAGATCTCCCCCATACTGAGTTGTAGAGTGCCTCTCGGCACAATCACTATGACAATAGAATTAATGTATGACTTAATGCCTAGACGTGGATAGTAAATAGCAAAAGAGGTTTTAATGCAACTTTAAGATAAATTTTCATTTTGTATAACTAGGATTTGCACCGAGAGGTACAAAGGAACGTCGAGAGGGTAAAAATATCGTGTCTTTTCGCAACTGAACCTTTTCGTAATTGTGTATTTTCGCAACTTAACATTTCCGCAAGTACCTTTCTGAAACACTATTTCCGCAATAGAGTTTTTGCAACTCTGCTTCTGCAATTATAGATTGTGGATTGCGGGTATGCAATTGTAATTTTCAAAAATTGGCTTCTGCAAATTTGCGGCCTGTTGCTGGTAGCAACAGATCCCATTTTAACAGCGTAAAATGGGAACCACTGCAATTGGCTTTCGAAGCCATGGTCTTGTTATGGGTTTTTTTTCTTGTTTCCTGTAAGCCTTTGTGTTTTGGTTTTAATAAATTTTCCTTAAAAACAAACCTTGATTTTTGGTTTTGCGGAAGCTCCCTCTTTATTTTATATATGTTTTGCATTTTCGCAACCCGCATTCCGCAACCGGAAAACAGATTGCGGAATTTCATTTTTTGGATTATTGTAAATCATTTTCCCGCATTCCACAACCCGAAAATGCGGATTGTGGATATTAGAAATTTATTTGTTTAAAAACATCTTTTCTTTCTGCAACCCGCAATGTGGATTGTGGAAATCCTTTTCGAAATAAAACCTTATATTTTCGGTTCCAATTTCCATATCCAAACTCATTCTCCGAATTGTGGTTCAATTTACTATTCTTTAACAACATGTTATACAAATTATTTGATCAAACCCAAACTTCCCACGAAATTTTTCTTCCACAACTCCACTTCCGCAATTCCGATTGCGGGTTGCAGGAATCTCCATAGACTTTTACATTTTTTCATCCGCAATGCGGATTGTGGAGCGTACATTAACGTTTCTTTAATTACTTTGCACAAATCCACTTCCATTTTTCGACAAAATATTTATATTTGAAATGGATAAAGAGCAAACCATTGTCTATATTGTCATTTGGATAAGTAATACAACCTATAAATATAAAAGGGAAAACCATTGAATATGATGTTTCCAGACGACCAAACTTCCACTATAAGACGTTATATCTACACTCTACAAAAACTTGGGCACACCGTACCTACATTGCAGAAAATTTTGCAATTTGTTTTTACCAGATCAAAGGTTGTATTTGATTTCCAAAATTACGCCGTTTGTACACAATATTACTCTAGCCCTGGGCTATTGGTCACAAGCACTCTGAAATCCTTCAAAGAAGGAATCACCTCATTTTACCTGTTTTCACACCCTAACCAAAATCGAAGCCTAAAAATTAACAGTAATTCTGAAATACAGAAAGATCGATCAATTCCGAGCTTACCTGAAGAAAATTATTGCTTGCACTTGACACTAGCCATGTGGGGTTTATTCCTCTATTTATAACATTCGTAGATGTGGAGGAAACACTCATCCAAACCACTGAAGAAAGCCTACTCGTCTTTGTGCTTCGCTAGGAGAGGCGGCAATGAAAGGTTGGAATTTAAAAATTGCTTCTATGTGTTAACTTAACACTTGAAATTTGAAAAGCCCGTTTACTTCTAAATTTTATGGTTTTTATTAAAGATATTTCATGCAATTTCTTTTCTTATTTGACGATTAAAATATTATGTCCAATTCAATATTTGGCCATACTCTTAGCCGCGGTTAGCATGTTGCGCTATAGCAGCCTCCGCGATATTAAAGCTCAACCTTCCTATATACATTAAAACTGTTAAACTTTATGGAGATTTACGCAATTCACAATCAACATTGCGGAAGTGGAGTTGTAGAAGGAATGAACTTATATAAAAAAGTAAAAAAATATTAACAATAAATAAATGTGTATTAAAACAAATATTTCAAAAAATTAGCTCAAAGAAAATAAATTGCATTTTTATATTATGAGTTAAATGAAATATATAAAGTAAAAAAAATAAGAGTACATATATTTAATAAAGTTATAAAAATACAAGATTACTAAAAATGAAAAATATATACATGGAAAGAATTTATTTTCTTTAAAATAATTTACTTATAAGAATAAAAAAAATGTATTATTATACTTTTTTTCAAAGAAAATATTTATGTATTCCGCATTGCGAAAGTGGAACTGCTGATGGAAAACTGTAAAAGTCTATGGAGCTTTCCACAAACCGCAAACCGCACTGTGGAATGAATAGATTATATAAAAAAGTAAAAGATTATTAACAATAAATAAATATGTATTAAAACAAATATTTCAAAAAATTAGTTCGAAGAAAATAAATTGCATTTTTGTATTATAAGTTAAATGAAATATATAACCTAAAAAAAGAAGAAGAGAATATGTATTTAATAAAGTTATAAAAAAAACAAGATTACGAAAAAAATATATACTTGAAAAGAATTTATTTTCTTTAAAATAATTACTCATAAGAATAAAACAAATTGTATTATTATACTTTTAATAATAAAAAAACAAAATATTAAAAATGCTTAGTTTTAATGTATATAGTGAAATTGTAAGAAAATAAAAAGAATTGTTAAGAATGAAAAATCTATATATGATTGTCACGTCCCCACCCCTCTACTCGGTGGAGATGACACAACTAACATAGCTGCTAGCTATCTAATCCGGGCAGGCTGAGCCCCATGAACATAAAATAAACTGCAGTGAAATAAAAGCATACACAGACGCATAAATTATTATCAAACAACGGAAGCAAATTCATCCATTCACAACATTTAACATGTTCATATTGATTTATAAACAAACACCAATTGCAAGGATGAGATAGACAAGAATACTTATCTTAACAGAAGCTTGTCTAGCAACCAGCTACATCGCTGCAACGTTCCACCCAACCATAGGCCAGTGCGCTTATCAATTTCTCAGCAGCACTCCCACCCTCGAGCTCGGCATGATTTCCACAAGGAATAGGGGAACACTAGTAGGCTCACACGTAGCCAAGGATACACAAAACTTATCCAAGACAACACATATGGTTTTATCAGGATAAAAAGGAGCTGGAAAGGTTGGCTGCTAAGCTAGTGAGCTAAACTAAAGAGATATGGGCACCTGCACGAAATCTAGCTTGACTTCTAAAATATCTACACACCCAACACAAGGAAGAATCCCCTTCTCTTCTACACAATCCCTCGTGATATGCCTTCCCTTCCAGTGCTATTCAGGGTGTGCAAAGAATAAATCCAGGCCTCCAGCTCTGTCTGTGAGGTTCCTCCTTCCACGAGGTTTATCAACCTGGCCCAGACCCAATTTCCACTCCAAAAATAGTTCAAATCAAACAACTGAGGCATATAGAACAAAATACACAACTATGGGTTGGGGAAAACAATTTTGACAGCAAAATGAATGTCCAAGATGGGTGAACACAACCCCTTAACAACAGTTCGATTCCCAAGGACGTTTTGGCCCTAACATGGCCAAAACGGACTCAAAAACACCCAAGAAAACTAGCCCCAAAGCCAAAATCGATTTCACTCATTGAGCCATAGCTTCATGTGGGTGTAAATGGCTCAACACCCACTCAATATTTGTGGTCTCCTTCCCAATTTGTTGTGCATTAACAGAGACACTTCCTAGCCATAAGAAATATTGAAGAACACAACTCTCAATGTGAAGGAAAATCACACACAGACCAAAATCGTGAAGGGAAAAACAGAACGTGACTTCTTGAGGCCAAACTTCTATATGTGTGAGTGTAGAATGCCTTCTTTGCTCCCCCGTGAGGGAACTGAATGCGATCCCCCTCTTTGGGCATGCGTGTGGTCAAGGATTGACAGCCCTTCCAGAACTGATGACTGCCCATGCATACGTTCCTCAAGGCAATAACTATCCAAATAACCCATGGGAATCAAATTGGTTGGTGAATAAGACAAGGAAAGTAGTTTCCCACTCTCTTGGGTTCTTTTGCTGACATTTGGCTTTTCCCTATTGGCCCCAAAGGTTGAATATTCCTCCCCCCTTATACTTAGGAATCATTCCCCCATCTCATTATTGTTGCATTTACATAGCTGGTTGTGGGTATTTTAATTAAAATGCATATTTACATGATGTCCAAATTATATTGTGCCTGACTAGCAAAAAATACTATCGACATCGATTTTAATTGCCAAAACATAAAACGCTAAATCAGTGGTGGGGATTTTGCCTATAGCTCCACACCATGATTAATTACAATATAGACATCATATACATTAAATGCAAATGAGGTCAAAACCGAGGTGTTACATTCTCCTCCCCCTTCAACAGCACTATCCTCGGTGCTTTACAAAATGGAACAAAAATGCTACACTGGCATCGTCTCAGTGCTCCGCAGAATTGAACAAAAATGGATGTTCTAATCCCATGGCGTCCTCCAGCTCCCATGCAGCCTCTTCAGGACCGTATTGCTCCCATTACACCTTTACCTTCCCTATGGATTAGTTCCAGAGCATTGTGACCTTCCTGTCGAGGATGCGCATTGGCTCGATTTGGAACTCTCCCTCGGGTTCCACCTGAATCACATCCCAATTTATCACATGGTTAGGATCATGTACATATTTCTTAAGCAAAGAAACATGAAAAACATTATGAGCTCTAGTGCTAGCAGGAAATGCAAGTCTATATGCAACTGACCCTATTCTTTCAAGCACTTAAAATGACCCACAATATCTAGGTGACATCTTGGCACAACTTCCAAGCTTCAAGGAACTCTTCTTTGCCCTCACTCTGAGGTAAACATGATCCCCAACACTGAACTCTTTGTTCACCCTATTCTTATCTGCATATAATTTTTGTCTGTCCTAGGCTACTTTCAGATGCTGCCTGATCTTTACAACCTCTTACTCCATTTTCTTGAGCAATTCTAGCTCAAGCACAACCCTGTTCACTGGATTATCCCATGTCACTAGTGTCCTACACCTTCTTCCATATAAAGCTTCACATGGACTCATCCCCAAGGATGATTGCTGTCCATTGTTATAAGCAAACTCTACCAAGTGTAAGTAATCTTCCCACTTTGTTGGTTTGTCCATCACATACATGTGAAGCATGTATTCAAGCACCCGATTCACTCTCTCTGTCTTTCCATCAGTCTGAGGATGGTAGGCAGTGATGAAGTTCAACTTCATACCCAAATATGCAAACAAGCCCTTCCAAAAATTGGAAGTGAACTTGACATCTATGTTAGAGACTATTTCCTTAGGAAATCCATGCAATTTGATAATCTCCTTTATGAATATCTTTGCAATGTCATCAGTCTTATGCGTAGAATTAATCATTATGAAATGTGTTGCCTTTGTCAACTTGCCCACCACAACCATGATAGAATCATATTGTCTTCAAGTCATTGGAAATCCTGTAATAAAATCCATGGAAATAACTTTCCATTTCCATTCAGGAACTGGAAAAGGCTGCAACAAACCCGCTGGATGTTGATGCTCAACCTTTACCTGCTGACATTTCATGCATCTTGAAATGTACTCAGCCATATCCTTTTTCATTCCTGGCCAAAAGTACTGCTTTCTGGCTATAGCAATCGTCTTTTGATATCTTGGGTGACCAGAATATGAAGGTTGATGGATATTATCCATAACGTTTCTCCTCAAATTTTCTACATTTGGAATATAGACTTTGTTCTTATAAGTAAGAAGTCCATCTTCTTCCAATTTATATCCCTCATACCTCTTCTCAATACTTTGTTGCTGAAATTTGTCTTTTACCTGCTCATACAATTCATTTCCATCAGTATGACTGACAATCTGTTGTCTCAAATATGATTGACAAACACTAATAAATACCACATGCATGCCCTGCACCTTTCTACTGAGTGCATCAACTACCTTATTCTCTTTTCTTTTTATGTGTTCGATTGCAAAATAAAACTCACATAAAAACTCTAGCCATCTTGCTTGCCTAGCATTTAGAGTAGGATGATCAAACAAGTACTTCATACCACAATGGTCTTTCTTTAGCTCAAATATTCTACCCATCAAGTAATGCCTCCACATCTTGAGAGCATGTACTATGGCTCCAAGTTCTAGATCACGAGTAGCATAGTTATTCTCATGCTCCTTTAACTTTCTTGACTCACAACATATCACGTGGTTGTCTTGCATAAGGACTCCTCCAAGATTTTGTCCGCATGCATCAATACACACCACAATATCTTTTTCTGGGTCTGCAATCTTCAAGATTGGTGCACTTGTGAGAACATTCTTCAACTGCTGGAAGCTTTCTTCAAACTTTGATGTCCATTCGAACTTTATTCCCTTCTTTTGCAAATAAGCGATTGGATGTGCAACCTTGGAGAATCCTTCAATGAATCTACGGTAGTATCTTGCACGTTCCATAAAATACCTTACAGATGTCACATTTCTTGGGGTAGGCCAATTCATAATGGCTTCAATTTTGTCAGGGTCCACATATATACCCTCTTCTGAGATAATGTGACCCAAATAATGAATCCTATCTCTATAGAAGTCACACTTGCTCAACTTTGCATACAACTTATGCTCCCTGAGCAATTGCAATGTCAATCTCAGATGCTCTTCATGCTCGTTCTCATTCTTAGAATAAATAAAGATGTCATCAAGGAAAACAAGAACAAACTTGTCCAAATACCTGCGGAAGACACTATTCATAAGGCACATAAATGTAGCTGGTGCATTTGTGAGACAAAATGGTACCACTACAAACTCATAATGTCCATACCTTGTTCTGAAGGCTGTCTTATGAATGTCTTCATCCTTGATTCTTACCTGATGGTAACCCGACCTCAAGTCAATCTTGGAAAATACCTTTGATCCTCTCATTTGATCAAATAGGTCACCAATTCTAGGCAAATGATATTTGTTCTTTAAGGTGACTTTGTTCAACTGTTTGTAATCAATACACAACCTGAATGTACCATCTTTCTTCTTCACAAATAGAACAGGTGCTCCCCAAGGAGACACACTCGGCCTGATATGCTTCTTCTCCAACAACTCTTGCAGTTGCATCTTCAGCTCTAGCATTTCTGGTGTACTCATCTTGTAGGGTGTCTTGGAAACTGGCGCTGCTCCCGGCACAAGTTCAATTGTGAAATCAATGTCTCTCTTTAGAGGAAGCCCAATAACCTCATTAGGAAAAATATCCCTAAATTCTTGCAATACATGATAGTCCTCAAACCTAGGAGTTTCATTCTCTTTTGCCTCCACAATATGAGCTGCATACAAATGCCTTTCACAACTATTGGGTTCCCTTCTTCATCCATGCATTCAAAAGTATTATTATAACAATCAAACTTTACCCTGTGAGCTTCTAACCAATCCTTTCTAATGAGAACATCATAGGAACCAAGTGGTAGAACATTCAAATCAACACAAGTGACCAATCCATTCATGACCAACGAACATTTCTCTACCACTTCACTAACCTTTCTCTTAGTTCCAATGGCTAGTTGAACTAACCAAGGTTTGCTATGATTTACTTTCTTAAAAGCAAAAATCTCCACAACTCTAGGAGTAATGTAACTGTGAGTAGAACCATGGTCAATCAAAATAGAAATAGATTGCTTGACAATCTTACCTGCAACTTCAACCACAATTGACTAGTGATATGCCTGGTAGTCCTCCAGTGCTGCATAGATCCTAGGGACAACCATTGTTACTTGACCCACTTTTTTTGTCTCTTGAATGTTCTAAGCTGACCTTGCATTCTCATTCTCAAGTTGACAATTCCTGCACATGTGGGGTCCTCCACATTTCCAACACTGGAGTGGTCCTCTGTTATGCTGTGGTTCTCTGGGCCTTTCTCCCACCAATTTGCCTGGCTGCTTCTCAACTTGGAATGGTTGCTTCTGCTGATTCCTGAAGTTAGAAGGTTTGAAACCTTTCTTCCTTTGGTCACACTTCTCATTCTTTTTGTCCTTTCATGTCTTATGAAAATCAGGTTTTCCTTTGCTTTGCTCATAGCAATACTTAGCCTTCCGTATTGCTTCTTCAAGAGTTCTAGGTTCATAAAACTCAATTCTGTCTTTGTAAGACTAAGGAAATCCACTCAGGAAACGCTGGATCTTCACTTTTTCATCTTTGATATACTTGACACACCTCAAAATTTTTAGGAACTTGTTTGCATACTCTTCCATGGTTTGCTGTTCTAATCTCAGCTCATGGAATTCCTTGATCTTATCATCAGAGTTCCTATCAGAGAGGTACTTCTGCTTGAAATACTTCTGGAACTGCTTCCATACAATCTTCCTTTCATTGATCTTCTTTACTTGCTTAAAGTGCTCCCACCATATGGATGTCTTTCTAGTCAAATTGAATATGGCTACCCTAGCCTTCATATTTTCAGAGTAGTCTTGGACTTGAAAATATCTTCTCATCCCAAGAATCCAAGCTTCAGCTTCTTGACCATTCTTTATCTCACCATTAAAGGTAGGAGGCCTTTCCTTCTTAAATTCATCATGTGAATGGTTCTTGTAACGCCTCTTCCTCTCATTCCCGTGAGATGAAGAGCTTGAGTCCCCAGTGGATCCTTCAGATTCAGATGACTCACTAGGAGATCTTTTCCTTCTTCTAGTGCCACTCTTATTACCTTTTGGTCTTACTGTCCGGTCCCCAGAGTTCATCCACATCTGGATGTCTGTCAAACTTTGCAACATGGATGCATTCAGTTGATTCTTCTCCTCCCGAGCCTTAACCAATATTTTATTATTTGCCTTGTAACTTTGCATCTCCACCCTTATACTTCTCATGGTGGTTGGAAAATCTGGGGGAGTATCTTGAAATCTTCTCCCATTAGACTCTGTCTCAGCATTTCCAACTCGAACATTTTCCCCCATAGCATCTTCCTCGTACTCATTGGGGTTCTTTGCATTATCATACATGTCGTAGGTTCTCATGGTGGAACTACAACTCAACTTTTGCAATCTACACTATGTGGAATGATATTCTTTGAAGGTGGCTATAATTATGCAAAATGTGTTAATAAACAAAATTTGTTAGCTACATAACATTCATATGAATTCATAATTACTTACCTTCATCTAGAGAAATCTCATATTGACAGCTTTCTCAAAAACATACTTTTCTTTCACAACAATGACTGTTTGAAGGGGGGGCTTTTCGAGGGCGGGTTGAGGGCAGTGCCCTTATTTTTTTTTGTAAATCCTTCAATTTCGCGCAATATGGTGCACAAACTCGCTGCCATTTTTCCATTTTTCTAACCCTGCATATCTCACTGAAAAATTTGCTAAAAATCCCTGTTTCGGTGAAAATTTCATTTTCCTTCCGACGTCTCCTTCCCCTACATCGGAAATATTTTCGACTTTCACCCACTACGTCGGAAGAAATTTTGATTTTCACCTACTATGGACCTTGCGCCGTTGTGGAAAAATTCCCGACTTCCATCTGTTGCGTCGGAGAAGTCTTCTCCTTCCATCCACTGCGTTACGGCTCCATTTTTCCTTTCTTTCTGCCGCTGTCGTGGCTCCATCTTCTTCTCCCTTCCGCCACTGTTGCGGCTCATTCTTCCTTTTCTTTCCGGCGCTCCGTTGACTCTTTCTTCCTTTTCTTTCCACCACCGTTGTGGCTCATTCTTCCTTTTCTTTCCGCCACTTTGTCGGCTCTTTCTTCCTTCTATTTTCATCGCTGTTGTGGCTCATTCTTCCTTTTCTTTCCGCCATCGTTGCATCTCATTCTTCCTTTTCTTCCCACTGCCATTGGCTCTTTCTTCTTCTCTCTTCCGTCATTGTCAGCTCTTTCTTCTTCTCTCACTCGCGGCTATTGCAGCTCAATCTCCTTCTTCTTTTCGCTGCACATCGGTTCGAACCTGCCAACGCTCATCGACTCCTTCCCAAATTGTCATCCGCCACGTTGCGGTTCGATCTTCCGCTTCCTTCTGTCGCCGTTGCGGAAAGAACTTTTTTTGTTGTTCATCGTGTCGGCATAAAAGAGGGAACACTACCACTATTGCAGCTCCCTTTTTGGGATCCAACCGCCACTACGGCTCTCTTCATCGCTTCTTGTTGACGCCGTCGACGCATTCCTAGAAACCCATCCGCCACTGCAGGTTTCCTTAAACCATCTCAGTTGTTGTTACGGTTTTCCAGCTCGTCGGCTTCTTCTTTCCAACATAGCCACTGAATCGGCTCGCTTCTTGACATCTCAGCTGACATGCCCATACTTAGAAAATTTTTCTATCCGTGCTTCTTTTCCTGTTGACCACAGAGGTAATTCTACCCTCTATTAGGTGTTCTCCTTGGCCTAATGTTGCAACCAAGTAGCTCTGATACCACGATGTCACGTCCCCACCCCTCTACTCGACAGAGATGACACAACTAACATAGTTGCTAGCTATCTAATCCAAGCAGGCTAAGCCCGATGAACATAAAATAAAATGCAGTGAAATAAAAGCATACACAGATGCATAAATTATTATCAAATAACGAAAGAAAATTCATTCATTTACAACATTTAACATGTCCATATTGATTTATAAAACAAACACCAATTGCAAGGATGAGATGGACAAGAATACTTATCTTAACAGAAGCTTTTCCATCAACCATCTATGTCGCTGCAATGTTCCACCCAACCATAGGTCAGTGCGCTCATCAATCTCTCATCAGCACTGCCACCCCCGAGCTGGGCATGATTTCCACAAGGAATAGGGGAACATTAGCAGGCTCACACGTAGCCAAGGATACAAAAAACTCATCCAAGCCAACACAATTGGGTTTATCAGGCTAAAAAGGAGTTAGAAAGGCTGGCTACTGAGCTAGTGAGATCAACTAAAGAGATATGGAAACCTGCACCAGATCTAGCCTTACTTCTAAAACATCTACACACTCAACACAAGGAAGCACCCCCTTTTCTGCTACACAGTCCCTCGGGCTATTCCTTCCCTTCCAGTGCTATTCAGGGTGTGCAAGAAGAAATCCAGCCCTCTAGCTCTGTCTATGAGGTTCCTCCTTCCACTAGGTTTATCAAGCTGGCCCAGATCCAATTTCCACTCCAAAAACAGGGCAAATCAAACAACCGAGGCATACACAACAAAATACACAACTCTGGGTTGGGAAAAACAATTTTTATAGCAAAATGAATGTCCAATATGGTTGAACACAACCCCTTAACAATAGTTTGATTCCCAGGGACATTTTATCCCTAACGTGGCCAAAGAGGACTCAACAATACCCAAGAAAACCAGCCCCTGGGCAAAAATCGATTTCACCCACTGAGCCGTAGCTTCACGTGGGTGTAAATGGCTTAGCACCCACTCAAAATTCATGGTCTCCTTCCCAATCTGTTGTGTATTAACAGAGACGCTTCCCAACCATAGGAAATATTGAAGAACACAACTCTCAACGTGAAGTAAAATCACACACCGACCAAAATCGTGAAGGGAATTAAATATGTGCGAGGCCAAAATTCTATATGTGTGAGTGTAGAATGCCTTCTCTACTCCCCCGTAAGGGAACTGAATGCGATCCCCCTCTTTGGGCATGCGTGTGGTCAAGGACTGACAACCCTGCCAAAATTGACGGCTGCCCATGCATACGTTCCTCAAGGCAATAACTGCCCAACTAACCCATGGGAATTAAATTGGTTGGTGAATAATACAAGGGAAGTAGTTTCCCACTCTCTTGGGTTCTTTTGCTGACATTTGGATTTTACCCATTGGCCCCAAAGGTTGAGTACCCCTCCCCTTATCCTTAGGAATCATGCCCCATCTCATTATTATTGCATTGACATAGCTGGTTGTGGGTATTTTAATTAAAATGCATATTTACATGTTGTCCAAATTATATTGTGCCTGGCTAGCACAAAATACCATCGGCATCGATTTTAATTGCCGAAACATAAAATGATAAATTGATGGTGGGTCTTTTTCCTATAGCTCCACACCATGATTAATTACAATATATACATCATATACATTCAATGAAAACAGGGTCAAAACCGAGGTGTTACAATGATGATGATGTGACGATGGTTAAAGTCCCCTGATACCAAACTTTGGTCTATCAGAGCTAAAGAAACAAATTATTTAGTTTGATTTAAAATTGTATTTCTATGCTCAAAGAGCTTGGAGAGAAGCATACCGAGCTCACTATAATTTTGACAAGTTAGGAAGGTCGGTATTGCAACAAAGATTATGAAACTGAGATCTAATGTGGGTGTACGCAGGGCACTCTAAGAGGAAGTGATTTTCATCCTCAATATTCATATTCTCACAAATATGGAAGATCCTTTCCACCCATGGTGTTTTAGGAACTGCCCAAAGACTTGTTTCACTATGGAGCTCATGAAAGTTCGTTCTTATCTTGGCTATATTAATTTTTTTCTTTGAACTAGTTAAAACAGAGAGATGCTTTTGATCTTCTAGACTAGGCTTGATGACCTCCTTATAATATCTTAATTTTCTTTTAGCCTCTAAATCTCTCTCACACCACATTTTCTCTTTAAACTTAGAAGTAACAATATTTTTAATGTTATTAATATTTTGAAATGCATCATTTTTGTCGATCTCCCAATGGTTTAACTAGGCCCTGGTATCTTTATACCAACCTCTCTTGAGCCTTAGGTGGTTTTGGCTCGAATTTAAAGCTAGCTTAGGAAGTCTATGGTCTCCCATGTTAGTGATTTTTGCTTGTACAACAGGAGCCTAGTCATAGTTAGGCTCTCGATAGGGGAAAAACCCACTTCTATAAGGAGAATAGGGTAGGGTGTATTGCTTTTAATTTTTAGGTTATACGTTATAAAATGCTTCTGAATTTGCTCAATATTTCTCCAGGATTCTCTAGAGATGCTGCAACCGCAAACCTCACACCCACACAAGATAACAGGAGTGACTGAAGTTTCAAGGAGGAGCTTCTTTTTATCCCACATCACAAGGTTTGTTGCTTTACAATTATTTTATAGACCAAAATAAGCTTTCCACCCTCCATTAATCCTTTTCTCAATGCTATAGTTCCAGTTGATCTTGTGATGAATATCGATTCCTAGTTATTTGTAAGAAGACACTTCCTCCAAGTTGCTATTGTCACACACAAAATTAGCGTAAGTGTCATTCTTGGATTTGATAATCATAACTTTTGTTTTGTCAGTGTTAACAGTCATACCCATGGTAGAGAAAAAATCCTTCAGAAGTCTTAGTTGCTTATCAAGATGAGGTGGAAACCTTTCCAGAAGAACAATATCGTCAGCATAGATAAGAAGGATGATGACTATTCCAACTAAGATCGTGTCAACACAACTTGCTTCCTCTAAACAACCTTCTAGCTTATCGATGTAAATGCCAAATAGGGTAAGGGAGAGGGGGAAACCTTGTTTAACTCCGATATTACACTTAATATATTTCGACCACCCCTCATTGCTCTTAAACTTAGCAATGACATTCTCGTATAACCTTATTGCGACAACTCTCAACTCGAAAGGAACCTTTAGTTCTTCTAATCTATTCCATAGGTTATTTCTAGGTACCGTATCAAAATCCTTTCTAAAGTCCACAAAGCAACAAAAGATATTGGATTTATCATTACGTCATTCCTCCACATGATCCTAACTGTAACGAGGTGGTTCGTTGTTGAGTACTGCCTTCTAAAATCCGCTTGGCCTTTAGCCCGCTTATCTTCACTTTCAAGCCATATGCTGATCTTATTTTCCAAAATAATACCATATAACTTGGCAAAGAGAGGGCTAATCATAACTGTCTGATAATTAGAGGGGTTGTTTGTATCCCCACTTTTAAAAATAGGGATAATGAGGCTCTGAGTCCATGGTTTAGGGAATCCTTTCTTGACCACTTGATTGAATAGCTTGTGGATGTGAGGGATGAGGACATGACCTCCAATTTTAAAGATTTCTTCCTGATAACCTTCAATGTCTTTAGGTTTTCCATTTTCCAGATGCTTAACCCCAAAATCTTTTTCTTCTAATGAGAAAACTTCTTCCATTTTGAGCAGGGTTTCAAACTTATCTATGACATTTGGGGATTCATAAAACTTTTTAAGATAGGAATTCCAGTCGTGTAAAGCAATTATATTATTATCTTTAGTTTTTCTAGTTAGAATATGCTTCTAGAATTTCTTAGGATCCACCTTAGAGAGGCGTCAAAGATTTTCTTGTCTTTTATGAATATATTGCATTTTTTTCCTTTTAGTTAGGGCTTTGTATATTTTTATCTTGTCAATTTTAAGAGACTTATTAAGAGCTTCCTTAATTTCTCTCCTCACACTTTTACAATCTTTATCATCCCAAGGGTTGGTTTTGCTATTTCTTTTATTAGTTGAAACTTCAATTGAGAACTTATATATATATATATATATATATATATATATATAATATTTCNTATATATGAAATACATAAAGATCGATCAATTCAGAGCTTACCTGAATACAAATTACTGCTTGCACTTCACAATATCCCTATGGGGTTTATTCCCCTATTTATAACATTCGTAGACGTGGATGCAACACTCATCCAAACCACTGGAGAAAGCCTGCTGGTCTTTGTGCTTCACTAGGAGAGGTGGTGATGAAAGGTGATGAAAGCTAAAAAAATAACAATTTTATAAATTGTTATATATTTAATGAAAAAAATTAAAGTTTTAAATAATATTTAGTGTTCTATAAATAAAATTAGAATATACATATATTGTTTTTTAAGTTAAAAAAATAACAATTTAATAAATTGTCCTTCCTCAACTCTAGTTCCGCAATACACAGACTTTTCCTTCCGCAATTTCACAATTTAATAAATTGTCCTTCTGCAACTCCACTTCCGCAATCACACAGACTTTTCCTTGCACAACTCCACTTTCACAATGCGGATTGCGGGCAGCTTTATAGACTTTTACAGTTTTTCTTCCTCCGTTCCGCTTCCGCAATGCGGATTGCCAGTTGCGGAGCGTACATTAATGCTTATTTAATTACTTTCCGCAAATCCATTTCCATTTTCTAGAAAATCTAAAAAACAATATTTATTTTAAAGAAATTATTTATTATTAAAAATATATTTTCTTGAAAGTCTAAAGTTTTACTATAGAGATTTTTTTTTAACTATTTTGAATTAAATTTCTAGCGTTGAAAGAAAATATTCTTTAGTATAAAGATATATCATTTTTCATGTGGAATTTCTTCTTCGACATGGTTATCCAAATTTATATATCACCGATTCCCCACAACTACACAATTGAAATTTACAGATTTAATGATTTGAAAGATTTAACAGAGTTTAATTAAATATTTATATCCAAAAAAATAGTTTTAATGTATATAGTGGAATTGTAAGAAAATAAAAATAATTGTTAAGAACGAAAAATATATAACTTAAAATCTCTCTCTCTCTCTATATATAACAATAAAAAAAATGTGTAACATCCCCTCAGAACACGACCGGTAAAACGTGAAGCATAAGTAAAAAGGCACTGTAAGTATGAATACTAGCTTTGCACAACTAAAGCGATGTTTGAGGAAGAATACACTAGGGGGAGAGGTCGATGGATAACAAAGCCTTTAGAATCTAGTAGTGATGACTAGGATTCATCATGATGTCTTTCGTATTGAAAGAGAGTAAATTGTGGATAGTTATCCTAAAATATTAAACAAGATAATCCCTTGCCCAAAAATATCATATTCTATAGATAAATATGTTATTTCTAAGTACTTAGTTACTTGATTTAGAAAGAGTTGACTCATGACCATTATTACGAATAATGGGGAGCAAAAGAAAAAATGTCTTATGAAGAATCAAATTATTATCAGTAAATAAATAATTTATTTTTAATAAATATATAAGAATGGGTTATATATATATATATAATTAAAAGGAAATTTTTCTTAAGATAAAAGTAAAATAAAAAAGGGGAAAGCATCGTTCCCTGCTAACATCGTTCCATGTATACGGTTGCACAAGTGTATTCAAAAGTGAAGGCCAACATTATATATATATATATATATATATATATATATATATTAAAGTTACCAATGAATTCAGTTATGAAATTGACACTTATGAACATGCAATAAAGACTGAAGATGAAAAGTAAAGAGAGGGATCACGAGAGACCGTGCACTTAAGTGTGGCTAGCGCTAAGCTTTTAATTTTACCACGAAAAGAGGGCGATTTGCCCCTACAAACTCTGTGTAATCTCTGTGATTAACACAAAGAAAGGGAGTGGTCCCTTAGAAAGGAAAACAAACCCCGTGCATTAGGGAGGATAGACAGTTTGCAGATTTGTTTGTTGGGGTTATTTATTCTCTTGGTGATTGATGGTAAAGCGGGGATGCCTAGAAAAAAAAGACTATCAAGAAAGAGGAAAAACTAAGAGAGCAGAAAAAAACTGGCAAATGGCGAATGTTGGAACGGTGTTGTACAGGTCTGTGAGGAGTATGAATCAGGATCTTCAATCTGTTGGGGTTGCATAGATAACCAAATATGAGTATGAAACATACTTTTCATTATGCTGTGATTGCATTCTCATAAATGCATCTGAGGTATGAATGGTGAACTCTTTCACTTGCACTTGAATTAGTCTGAATGTTAAACTATTACCAGCGTCTGATGTTAATCGATCTGAATGTCTGCAGTTATTTTAGACCCGTGAATAAAAAAACCTTGTTTTCGTTTAGATCTAGTTTTTCCTGGAAACGTTAACCATGTATGTTACCCTACATGAACATGTGATCTTTCTCTGCCTGTATTTTTATTTGTAAACCACCGCGTAATGGGTGAATGCGTTGGTGTTGTTGATTTTGTTTACCACGTAACACTCACTGTGAGTGTCTGATCTCTGGATTGGTAGATGAGTCACATTAGTAAATGGTGTTCTCTCTTTATATTGTGATCGATACATAAAAGAGAGCAAAAGATCAACGTTTAAAACCCTTTTTGTATGAATGTTTTAGTGCTGAGGGAGGATATCTCCCTATGATGTGCTATTGTTTATATTACAATATTTTATTTTTAATGAGCAAAAACTGACCCTTCATAATCACGCTAATATTCCTGAATTCTCTGTTTGAGAAAACATCGGTGGTATTAATTGGGTGGATTGTCCCAACGTGAGCCCAATTCATTGAGGAGTTGGGTTATGTGATCCCTCTATAGCAAAAATAATACTTTTCCTCACACGACGTTTGCATTGGGCGTTTTTCAAGATAGGAACTAAGTCTTTTCCCTTTGATGTTTATGATGCCATTTATTTTCTTTTTTCTTTCATTTTGATCTTAATTACATATGAAAGAAGTTGACGTTGATTCCTGGTATGTATTTTAAATCGTATGCATTTGATCTTAACTATTAAGTACAGATCAAAGTAGTATGCGTTTGAATCCTTGCATGAATTTTTATTTATGTGCATTTTTGGCTGCATTAAGGATCTGGCAAGACCTGAGTTGTATCGTTCTATTGAATGTACTCATTGTGTAGTTCTCTATCAGACCCAAATCATTGTTATGCATTTGGATATTTTTGTTTGGACCCAAATGGTTGTATGCCTGCAAATTCCTTTTCTTACTATTTAGATCTGAATGTAAGAATTGATACTCACGATTTCTGAATAAGTATTGGATTTGAATGTATGTTGTCATTTTTAATAGAAAATAGGTTGTGTATATTTATGGGTAATCTTGGTAATAAGGGTTTAGCATTATAACTAATTAAAGAACCATGTGATAAGAGTTTTATATCATATTTAGTCGAAGAACTATAATCTTGGTAATAAGGGTTTAATTAAAGAACCATATGATAAGAGCTTTATAATATATTTAGTTGAAGAACTATAATATGGTGATAAAAGTTGCGTAAATAATATATTTAGTTAAGAGCAAAACCATAATATGGTGGTAAACAATGTATTAAGATCATGAAGGGATGTGTTTCCTTCACATGTTTTTAATTTAAGGAGAGACGGTCGAATCTTTGTAAGTCTTTTAGTTTGGAATACGTTTAAGTGAAAAGGTTTTCCATTTAACTGGAAGGCCCTACAAAGAGGGAAATTAGTAATTCGAAAGTATCTCTCTGTGAAAGAGATTTGAGGTAAAGATAATGGTAGTGGATGTGCTACAATATTGTAATTCTTTCTCTTTGATAAATTAATATAAATACTAACAAATTTTGGTGGACGTAGGCTCATAGATGGGGTGAACCACGTAATTGATATCTCTCTTTTGGTTTGTGCCTTATGTTTGTATATACTCATTTTCATGATTGTATTTAATGTATGGATGATGCACAATAAATGATTAGGATACATTTTCTATATTGGTACCATGGGCTATCAATACACTCACATAACAATCATACACTTAAAAATATATTTCGTGCAGGAAAGCTACTTGGATATTTAAATGATTCAATACCTCTTGTTTAACATTTTGATTTCAAGATAAATAACTAATATCTTGATTTAAAGGTGAGTAATTAATAACTTGTAATATCTTAGTACCATGGTATTAGATTAGGGTAAAGTGCTAGTAATGTTTTCAATGTGTGGATGATGAAGTATGGTCAAAGAGTTAAGATAAAATAATGAGAAATTGTGAGTTTAGTCTTCAAATATATATTAGTATTTCCAATATGTGTGAATCTAGGGATGTAATTAATATATTAGGGTTGATAATCATTTGTACTAACTTTATTGGGTACTTGGAATATTAAGAAAAAATTTTACACCCCATTTTCACATAAATATCTAGGTTTGTTACAAATGGTATCAGAGCACCGGTTACAAACACTCGGGCCTATATGGGCTCAGTCGGAGGAAACATATATAAGTTAGTTGAACAAGCAAATGTACTCCATCAATAAGACACAAGAATAAAGTTTCAAGAATCAACAAGAGGTAACCGACAAATCATCCTCAAATCGCAAGTAAGTATGCTCCATTGGTTGAATCATTATAATGGCATACCATTGTCCATGTGTGAACATTGTATATGCTTCATTATATATATCTGAATGATCTTTTATGGGTAAATCCTCACACCCTACAATTAGTTTCATTTGAAAGACAAGAAAGTAATCGTTAAAATGATTGAAAAAATAGACTATTAGAGTCAAGGATTTATGAATTAGGTTCTCGTAAAGTCATCATAGTTGTGAATGTTTAAAAGTAAATTTCATATGCTAAACTTAGGAAAAATCTCTTAAATTTGTTTACTTAGTAGCTTGATTTAAAATGTTTATTACCTTTTTCTTTGATCCTTATTATTCTTGATACCTTTCAGTTTATACAATCAACTTAATAAGTAGGGTTGATACATTTTGTTGATTTTATATAACTAACGGAATTTGATTGACCCAATCGTCAGGATAGCCAATGATGAAAAATCGATGGTTAAGATATGCAATTGCGCTCGGATTTCTTCGAAGATCCATTAAAGGAGGAGTCAACGTGAATACAAATCTAACTGGTGTATTTAATATTGTTTTAGTTATGAAGGAAGCATGGTTATGTTGATGTTAAGATTTTTTGTTAGTACAAGTTCTATTATATTATAGGGGTATTAACTAGGAATCAGGTTTGTGACATAAGAACAACTAATATTCCACATGACGTATAGCCTTGCTAGACCAAAGTATCCAGATTCTTTTTAAAAGGAATTAACTCTCATCGGTTTACTTGGACATTCTATTGGTATGAGGTTTTCTATGACTAGGAAATTGTCAGGTTATAATAGGGAGAATTTTTCTTAGGAGTCTCCTTGTTTCCTTCTCGTATGCGAGTGTATAAGTAAGTGATTTTAAAACTAATGTGTGACATTGGAACATGCTTGTACCCTTGTTTATCAATTCACCAAAAGGATACTGGTTATAATTACTTAAATAATATACATATGTATTCTAAGGAGTTCATAGGATGCTTATGATAAAATGCATGATTTCATTTTATATACTCTTATTCCAGAGATATTTACTAAGGATGTTAGGATACTTGAGTAGTTTTTATCAAAGTTATACTTTAATGTGATCACGATTATGAGATAGAGGTACACATTATGTACATGGGTACCTTGACAATCTATTTAATTTTGATATATGTAATTTATGAGATATTGAGTGTAATACTAATATGTGTTATCACAAGTAAACCTGTACCTTGGCATATGAATGTCCCACAAAAAGGAAATATGCGGTCACCCTTATCAAGGTATGTGGTCAGCTTTATGACAAATGTTGTGACTTACATAGTGTTAGTGTTTACATAGAAAATAGGTTATCCTGAATTTTATTTTAGTGGTCAAAAAATCTATTGTAGTTCTTTTTTTTTGTAAACAATGCATGTATATATTCCCCTGGAAATTTATGTGGGAAGAAAAATTTTGTATCTTGCTAAACCATGACATAAGGATGAAAAGAAGGAACCAAAAGATAATGTTTATTTCAGATGATCATGATTCTTATTATTATGCTTAGGGATAATATTTTCTTACACAATTTGATTTCTGTTACACAAAGTGGTACATAACAAGTGAATTTGGAAGATGGTAAATACTCTTTGGAACTTGTTGAAAGACAAGAGCGTAACATATTATGAAAGGTAAGCATATGGTAAGAATCTGAATAAAGATCAAGGAACTCATGAACATATATATTAAAGCATGAGTATGTGAACCTCTTTGATGTTATTTTGTTGCATGTTGTAATTATCAAATATGCAAGAAACAATAAAGGATTGAAGGTTAAAAGAGATTTTCCTAGACTAAAGCAGGAGGCTGGGTGGAAAAGGAATTCTTGGACTCAAGCATGAATCCTTGAGAAGAAAATAATCTCTTCTCTGAGGGAACACCAAGGGGAAAAATTGAGGATCGAGCTCTACTTTGCTAAAGTAACTTTTCCTGGACTCAAGCATGAGGCTGGGTGGAAAAGAAATAATTGGACTCAAGCGAGGGGACTTGAGGGGAGTTATGAAAGATTCTGTGATATCAATGGCAAGACCTAGGCACAAAGTTTGACATCTGGAAAACAAGACGTTGTTTGATGTTTTTGAGGGGAAATTTTTTGACTAGCAATCAAAAGGGAGAGTAACCTCAAAGTTTTATCCTGTAAGTCCAATTGGTGTCAGCAACTCAAGAGAGAGTTCAATGTTAAACATAAAGCTATTAAAAATAAAAAACTCAAGGGAGAGTTTGTTGACAAAAAAAAATGTTGTTGAAAGTTTCTCAAACTTCATGACGAAATAATAAAACACACATTAACGATTTGCCTAGAAACTAGATTGTTGAAAGTCTTAAATGTGAAAATGTTATGGATGTTTAAGTAGGAAAAATTCCCTCAAGGGCAAGGATGAATGATAAATTTTAAAAAGGGTTACTGTTTGAAATTATGATGCTAACTTGTGAATTAAAATATGTCTATCTCAAGTTGAGGACTAGTTAAAGCGTCTATGTACTGGAGGTACAAGACATCCTCCAAAAAGATAAGTAAATCCGAATTACTTAGGAATTATTTTGAGGTTAATATTGTATTAGGAATTTTGATGAGGATAGAATCACAAACACAGGCTAGAATAAGTTCCATGAATTGTGAATGTTGTATTACATAAATGACTTGTTATTTATGTTCTAAGTTGGATCATGAATTAATGACCTGTTTAATGAATAAATTTTGGAAGACATGGTTTTTTTGCACAAAAGTATAGGTTATGAAGGATAAAAGCTTGTGGGAATTAGAACAGATTGAAGATGATCAAAGCAAAGATGATAAGCATCGTGAAGGATGCAGAAGCAAGTAATAAGAACCTAAAGGGAAATGAACACAAAATCTTGATCGAATATGTAACATCGATGATGGTGTCAATTCTAAGGGGGAAAGTATGTAACATCCCCTCATAACAGGACCGGTAAAACGTGAAGCGTAAGTAAAAAGATACTGTAAGTATGAATACTGGCTTTATCAAAATTTGATGACATTGATAAGGTTAGGAGACTTTAAGAGTTGCGCGAATAAATCGATGTTTGGGGACGAATCCACTAGGGGGAGAGGTCAATGGATAACAAAGCCTTGGAATCTAGTAGTGATGACTAGGATTCATCATGATGTCTTTTGAATTGAAAGAGAGTAAACTATGGATAGTTATCCTAAAATATTAAGCAAGATAATTTCTTTCCCAAAAATATCATATTCTATAGATAAATACGTTATTTCTAAGTACTTAGTTACTTGATTTAGAAAGAGTTGAAATGATCATTATTACAAATAATGGGGAGAAAAAGAAAACATGTCTTATGAATAATCAAATCATTATCAGTAAATAAATAATTTATTTTTAAGAAATATATAAGAATGGGTTATGTATATATATATATATATAATTAAAAGGAAAGTTTTCTTAAGAGAAAAATAAAATAAAAAAGGGGAAAACATAATTCCTTGCTAACATCATTCTATGTATACGGTTGCACAAGTGTATTCAAAAGTGAAGGCCAACATTCTTATATATATATACATATTAAAGTTACCAATGAATTTAGTTATGAAATCAACACTTATGAACATGCAAGAAAGACTGAAGATGGAAAGTAAAGAGAGGGATCACGAGAGATCGTGCACTTAAGTGTGGCCAGCACTAAGCTTTTAATTTTACCACGAAAAGAGGAAGATCTGCCCCTACAGACTCGGCGTGATATATGTGATTAACACAAAGAAAGGGAGTGGTCCCTTAGAAAGGAAAACAAACCCTGTGCATTAGGGAGGATAGACAGTTTGTGGATTTGTTTGTTGGGGTTGTTTATTCTCTTGGTGATTGATGGTAAAGAGGGGAGGCTAAGAAAAAAAGGATTATCAATATCAAGAAAGAGGAAAAACTAGGCGAGCAGAAAAAAAATGGTTAATGGGAAATGATGGAACGGTGTTGTACAGGTCCGTGAGCAGTACGAATCAGGATCTTTAGTCTGTTTGGGTTGCATATATAACAAAATATGAGTATGAATCATGCTTTTCATTCTGCTACGGTTGCATTCTCATAAACACATCTCAGGTATGAATGGTGAACTCTTTCACTTGCACTTGAATTAGTCTAAATGTTAAACTATTACCAGCGTGTAATGTTAACCAATCTGAGTGTCTGCGGTTATTTTAGACATGTGAATAAAAGAAACCTTGTTTCCGTTTAGATATGGGTTTGTCTGGAAACGTTAACCATGTATGTTACCCTACATGAATGTGTGATCTTTCTCTGCATGTATTTTTATTTGTAAACGACTGCGTAATGGGTGAATGCATTGGTATTTTTTATTTTGTTTGCCATATAACACTCAGTGTGAGTGTGTGATCTCCAGATTGGTAGACGATCCGCGATTCGCAATGGTGTTTTCTCTTTTTATTGTGATTGATACAGAAAAGAGAGCCAAAGATTAGCGTTTCAAACCCTTTTTGTATGAATGTTTTATTGCTGAGGGAGGATATCTCCCTATGACGCGCTATTGTCTATATTACAATGTTTTATTTTTAATGAGCGAAAATTGACCCTTCATAATTGTGCTAATATTCCCGAGTTCTTTGTTTGAGAAAACATCGGTGGTATCAATTGGGTGGATTGTCCCAGCATGAGCCCAGTTCATTGAGGAGCTGGGTTATGAGATCCCTCTATTGCGAAAATAATACTTTTCCTCACATGGCGTTTGGATTGGGCATTTTTCAAGAGAGGAACTAAGTTTTTTTCCCTTTGATGTTTATGATGCCATTTCTTTTCTTTTTTCTTTCATTTTGATCTTAATTACATATGAAATAAGTCGACGTTGATTCCTGGTATGTATTTTAAATCGTATGCATTTGATCTTAACTATGAAGTACATATGAAAGTAGTCTGCATTTGAATCCTTGCATGAATTTTTATTTATGTGCATTTTTGGCATCCGACAAGACCTGAGCTGTATCGTTCTGTTGAATGCACTCATTGTGTAGTTCTATGTCAGACCCAAATCATTGTATGCATTTGTATTTTTTTGTTTGGAACCAATGGTTGTATTCCTGCAAATTCCTTTTCTTACTATTTAGATCTGAATGTAAGAATAGATACTCGCGATTTTTGAATAAGTCTAGGATTTGAATGCATGTCTACTTTTATTCGTGACTTGGAAGAATAATTCAGTACTTGCAACTTGTTTGTTTATGCCATGATGCTTAGAAAAAGGGGCAAAAAAATTCACTTTTTCCAACGTATCCCATTTGTTTTGGTTTGAAGATATGATAATATGCATGAATATGTTACTAGTGAAGGATGGGCTTAGTCTCAATATCTTCATTTTAGCTGTAATATGGTGATAAGAGACGTGCAAATAATATATTTAGTTAAGAGAAAAACCATAATATGGTGGTAAACATTGTATTAAGATCATGAAGGGTTGTGTTTCCTTCACATGTTTTTAATTTTAGGAGAGACGGTCAAAGCTTTGTAAGTCTTGTAGTTTGGAATTAGTATAAGTGAAAAGGTTTTCCATTTAATTGGAAGGCCCTACAAAGAGGGCAATTAGTAATTTGAAAGTATCTCTTTGTGAAAGAGATTTTAGGTAAATATAATAGTAGTGGATGTGCTACAAAATTGTAATTCTTTCTCTTTGATAAAATAATATAAAGACTAGCAAATTTTGGTGGATGTAGCCTCATGGATGGGGTGAATCACGTATATTGGCGTCTCTCTTTTGCTTTGTGAATTATGTTTGTATATACTCATTTTCATAATTGTATTCAATGTGTGGATGATGCACAATAAATGATTTAGGATACATTTTCTATATTGGTACCATGGGCTATCATGATACACTCACATAACAAGCATACACTTAACAATATATTTCGGGTAGGAAAGCTACTTGGATATTTAAATGATTCAATACCTCTTGTTCAACATTTTGATTTCAAGATGAAGAACTAATATCTTGATTTAAATGTGAGTAATTAATAACTTGTAAGATCTTACTATCATGGTATTAGATTAGGGTAAAGGGTGAATCCACGGACTTGGGTAACACTTTTTGGCAAGCGCATCTTGCCAAAAACAAAAAAATGTACCTCAGTCGAGGGCTTGTTAAACCCTCGACCGAGGTATTAACACCTCGACCGAGGTTTTATAAAGCCCTCGACCGAGGTTTTGTTCATCCCTCGGTCGAGGTATTTATTAACCCTCGGTCGAGGTATTAAAACCTCGACCGAGGGTTAAGAAATACCTCGACTGAGGTATTAACTCGGTCTAGGTATGAACCTCGGTCGAGGGATTTATAATAAATGGGCGGATCCTTTAGTCTAACAAGACAAAACACTATGATGGACACAAATGCTAGGGAAAGCAAAGAAACATTAAGAAATACGGATTTACAATTTAACCATGAATGTATGTACATAGGAATTACCAGAATTGAACTCTGAACTTGGCGTTGGCACAACTACCGAAATATATGAGCAATTTAAGCTCGATTGCTGAGGAGATTTAATAGAAAATATAAAATATCATTCTCCATACAGGAAATGTTGATATTAACATTAGAGTGAAAAGAAAACACAAAAATACAACAGTAAAGTGGAAAGAAAACACAAATAAAATGAGAATTTAAAATTTGAATGGTCTACATCTTCCAAAATCAAATTAATATGAAGTGCGGAATACAAAAGCAAAACCGAGAAAGAAACATACATCCTAGAGTATTGTGTAAAGAAAACACCCAAAAAAATGAGAATTAGAATGGTCTATATCTACTAGAATTGAATAAGTATAAAATGCGGAATACCAAAGCCAAACTAAGAAAGAAACATACACCCCTGGACTCTTCATTAAATAAATAGATCAGTTGTAGAAATTCCATTGTGTTTAAGCACAAAAAAACAAGAAGTCATAAATACCCATAAACAAAGGGCGGTGAGCGAAGCCATGGGCTGTGCATCCAAGAAAACATTAATTCCTCCCGTCCTTCCATCGATTCAGCTTCAAGGGCAAATTTGCAACATTCAGAGATTGAGGATTGATTTATGTCCGCGCTCAGGTAAGACAAAGGACGTCATAAAGCCAGAACGACTCGGAGTTCTGAACGAGTACCGAGAGTACTATCGATGGATCAACGTACGCCGACGGTGATAGGTGACTTTAATCAACATTGTCATCGTGTTCTTTTAATCTTTGATTAAATATGATCAAGTGATTCATGATTTTAATCAACATTGGCATTGCGCTGTTGCCTTCTGTTAATCCTTGATTAAGGATGGATGGTCAAAACCCAATCAAAGAGCATATACCTTAACAAAATTAGTCATCCATACCGCCATATATAGAGCTAAAGTTTCAAGAAATTCATCTTGCCAAGAAGCATATCAAACCATCAAATTCCACAATACTATGACAGCTTAACACGTGATACCTATCATTATCAACATTATTCATCCACAAGAAAAACAGTTCAAACGATCAAATTCCACAAGAGTATGATGGATGAACACGTGATGCCTATCGGTGTTGTTCATCTGCCAAAGTGTTGCGGATGTGCGACGCATGTCCCTCAGAGATTTCATGTCAGAAAATATTCCGCTAACTTGTGTGAAACGATCCTATACGGTGGAAATCCCTAGATGGTGATTTTCTCTGCATTATCTGATTTTTACGTACGTACCACGTAACTGGAGCAAAATTAGGGTTCAAAGCATAAGTTAAAAAGCCTTTTCCCCAAATTGCCAATTATAATTTTGTTGCTGCTGCGTCTTTTGGAAATAGTATAAATTCTATTTCTGTGCCTTTGCTGAAACATATTCAAGCTTAATTTTTATCATGTCAAATTCTTTTAGAATTTCATTTTTATATTATTTATTTTTATTTTTATTTATCATTTCTTAAAACTTTAAATGTCATCAAACATGTTTTATGTTTAATTATTATTTTAATGAGATTATTTTATCTGAAGTATTTAAAAAATTTAAAATAGAAAATTAATATTTTGTTTAATTATTAATATATTCAATTTTAATTGAGATCAATAAGCTTTTAATCTTTGAAATGAAATATTAATATTTTATCTTAAAGATTTTATATCGATAAGTTAGAAGGTTGCTTAGAAGAAGCACGTTGTGCTAGCACGTTCTTAACTGAAATAGTCATCATCCTTCTTCTCTATGCCAACCGTATTGTTCTTCTGGCAAGGCATCCACATGATCTTGATAAGCAACTACGACTTCTTAAGGATTTCTGCTCTACCATCATAGGTATGACTGCCAATATTGACAAAACAAAAGTTATGATTATCAAATCCAAGAAGGACACTTACGCTAATTTTGTGTATGACAACAACAACTTGGAGGAAGTGTCTTCTTACAAATACCTATGAATTGATATTCATCACAAGCTCAACTCGAACTATAACATTGAGAAAAGGATTAATGGAGGGTGGAAAGCTTACTTTGGTCTTGAAAATAATTGTAAAGCAACAAACCTTGTGATGTGGGATAAAAAGAAGCTTCTCTTAGAAACTTTAGTCACTCCTGTTATCTTGTATGGATGTGAGGTTTGGGGTTACAGGATCTCTAGAGAATCCTGGATAAATATTGAGCAAATCCAGAAGCGTTTTATAATTTATAACCTCAAAATTAAAAGCAATGTACACCATATCCTATTCTCCTTATAGAAGTGGGTCTTTCCCCTATCGAGAGCCTAGCTATGACTAGGATCCTGTTGTACAAGTACAAAATCAATAACATGGGAGACCATACACTTCCTAAGCTAGCTTTTCATTCTAGCCAAAACCACCTAAGGCTCGAGCAAGGTTGGTATAAAGATGGGTGAATCCACGGACCTGGGTAACACTTTTTGGCAAGCGCATCTTGCCAAAAACAAAAAAACGTACCTCGGTCGAGGGCTTGTTAAACCCTCGACCGAGGTATTAACACCTCGACCCCTTGTTCCCTTCAATGGAAGTTTTCAGATACCCATCCTATCACTTCTTCCTATTTTAATTTCAAAATGTCAAATATTTTGAAGCTATAGGATTGAATATCACTAATGAGCGTGGATATGATATCCCTATTTATGAATGGAATCCTTTATTTTTGAGACATGAAAACAAATCTAACTACACATAGTTTTCAAATAAGGTGATGAATATTGTATACACAATAATCCACGGGATTTACCATCACAGAATGCCCAATGAAGGTAAAGAGACGTTTTCATTTTAGTCTAGAAACAATGGTCAGGTACTTGTTCCTATTCAAATATCACAACGTAATTCAAATATATGGTTTTGAAGGGAAACCCAACAAGTTTACTCTGAGAGTCCTAGCTATGTAATATGTCAACAAAAGACTTGTATTTGATGAATTACCTTTCAAGAGTTTTATACAACATAGAACATTTTATATCCCTAAATTTGTTATCCCTTCTTAGGTGAAATACTTAATTTCTCTAAACTATATCGAATAGTTTTTAGAGAAACTAAATTTGGGAAAAGCAGAAGTTGCATCTTATGACCCACACAAGGTCATCTCAAAGCAGGGGCTGGAAAACAAGAATGTTGTGTATGATTTCCAACCCATACAAGAATGGGAGAAAGTGGCCAATAAGGAGAGTTGGAATGAAATTGAATAAGTTCAAAAGATATCAGTAGAGTGGAGTAAGTAAGAGCACTTATCAGACCAAAAGAGAGGGGATAAGGAGTTAACTGCATATATGGAGATTGATCAAGATGAGCAGGCTCCTTAGCCAAAGAAAGATAGGATACAACCATAGGAAACATATCAAGCACTAGTGGAGAACTACATATGGTTAGAATTTCCCAAATATATTGTTGAATTTTGAAAATAGTCAACAACATGAGGAAATACACCAACTAGATTCATTCATTATCCTTTGTTGGTGTTCACAATGCC